>JAHWXV011102430.1:0-12051 GCA_024586415.1 Phrixothrix hirtus
CAATTAAACCGTACATGATCTTTGAAATCAAAAAAGGATTTACTTTAGAAAAATCATCTCCATCGATTCGCTTGACAATTAAGAACCGGGGTAAGTTAACTGCCGTCTCAAAATTTGTCGTATTTTTAGGCATTACCGTAAGCGTTATGCCGTTTCGTTCTCCAGTACTATATACAGAGTGCTGGTATATGTCCAGTTCTGATCCAGCATCGCAATCAGAACTAAAACTCGGTCCAAGCGAAACATTGCCCCTCCCAGAATCCATGGCGCAGCCCACCGGAGTGGAGAGGGATTCTGGACCAATGGTCCAGATGTTTCGACATCATTGAAAATAGTCTCATTTAATGCAGGAGATACGTTACCGTTAATGGCTAACTAATGCATAGCCATTCATCCCATCAGCACGGTAATATACCTTAGGATTTCGGATTTTTGTTCTGAGTTTACTCCCACAGAGCCGCCGTTATCAATAGTAAGATAGAGATTCTATTCATATTTCAGGTGCTGTAACAACTTGGTTGAATAACGAATACCCACAACGATGGATTGGACGCAGAGCTCCAGTTCAATTGCCAGCTCGTTCACCAGACTTGAGTCCGTTACACTTTTATCTATGGAGTTGTCTGAAAGAAAAAGTCTACCTTATTCCAATTGAAAATCAAGAACATTTAATAAATCGACTCCATTAAGCTGCTGCATAAATTCGTCAACGGCCCGAGCAATTGCGCAGTACACAGAATTAACTTGTTTGTTGATATGAAGCATGCATACAACTTAACGGCAAACACATGGGACAATTATTGTGATGTTTATTTGCTTTTTATTGTTTTCTGTTAGATAGTTATTTTTTAAGATATTGTTTACTAATAAACAGTTTTTCATTATCTCAGTGACCTTTAGGAATCGGATATGAGTTTATTATAATTTTTTATTCCAAATGAAATGCCTAATGAACTCCTTGAGTTATGTCCACACGTTTTGAATCACCTGGTATATATCAAACTGTAAGCAGTGTATTATATTTTGACGTATAACGATTTTCCAAATTTAGCAGGGTTAATCTGTTATTACTGAAATTTCTGTTATAGGTAAATAATGTTATTACTAAATTAGTTCTATTAAAATCCATTAACATTACCTTACAGGGAGAGCGGCGGGGAAAAGAGAGAGGAAGAGAGAGAGATTAATGATCTAAGTACCATTTTTAAACTTGATGTTTTTACGTTAATGAACCACTATACGTATAACAGTCTTGGGCCTAGAAATACTTATTGGTGCTAAAGATTTCTGATAAGGATTAAATTTTTATGCTATAGACAACGCTTATAGAGTTGCATATTAGGAAAGATACATAGAAAGAAGAGAACTACAAGCAATCATTTTATATTTAAAGTTTGACTTATTTAATAGTCACATTTTCTGAATACGTAACCTGTCTCTCGAGATGGTGCTTCCGTAATAAAATTTTTAAACATTCAATTCCAATTGCCTTTACGATATTCATGGTACGAGTTGCATATGCAATCAATACTTTCGGTTTTACTTTTAAATTTTGCACCAATAGTGATATAAGTTTTGATAATGAAATAAGGGAATTCAACAATCCTGAAGATCCGCGTTAGGTCTATGAATGTGATGTTTCCATTAGTTTATTCGTATTTACGTGCCATTTAAGGAACATTACATTTAAGACACAAATGCAATAAAAAATCGAAGTCTCTAAGAATTCATATTTTTTACAAATACTTGATTTTAAAATTTTTCTTTATACTGGATACCCAAAATGTGACGCCCATCGGGATGGTTTCAGACAACAAATAAATCGAAGAACAAGAGTGACAAAATTTCTTTGTTTCCGGACTATTGTCTATTTATTTCTGAATTGAATCCATCCCGTCTTATAGCGAGTTTATTATATAAGCATATAATAAAAATAGGAGCCTATCCACAGTATTTTGTTGAATAATAAGAAAATTTACAGCTTGAGGTTTGCGTAATCAATTGGACGATTGATTAAAGCTTGATACTGTTTTATAAATTGCTCTGCATTAATTAACGTTTCGGGTATATAAATTTAAGAGCCTTCAACAGGTGCTTTAGCTACAAGTTTTTACTATTATAGGCATAATATAATAAAAATAAGGATATGTCTTCCAGACCGAATGCAATAAGATGAGGTTATGAGAATGCTATTAAATGCAAAAACTCCAGGCAGAGTATTTTTTATAAAAATAGCAATTTACTTCATGTATAACTATAAAATTGTCCTAATTTTAAATTATTCTACATTTGTTTTAGTACTATTTTTTAAATATGGGGTATATTCGACATAATCGTTTTACCGACCATAGTCCGCGTTTTTCTTAACTTTATATTTCCATTTAATATGTTTTGTTCTTACCGGGGCTTTAATTTTAAATTTAAAATGACATTTTAATCATTTATAACGAATTCATTAACGGTTAAGTTTTTATTTATAGCTTTTGTTTGATGAAAATTGCACATTGAGTAAGTGCTTTCCTATCTAACAATTAATATGGGTTTACAATTTCTTTTTCAGATTTTGCCAAATAATTTAAGTTTATTACAAATATCTTCATATTTCCATAAGAAATACTCTGCTTGAAATTTTTTCTAATGATAATGACCTCATAACCTCATTTTATTATATTCCCTCTGGTAAACATATTCTTAGTTTTAATAGGTATATTATCCTTATAATAGTAAAAACTTGTAGATAAAGCTATAGATGGCTCTTAAAATTATATATCCGAAACATTAATTATGTAGTACAATTTATAGTGGATTTTTTACTATAAGCTATAGATGCAGAATCACGTTTCAGCATCCAACAGTAGTCGGCTAGCATTGACACACTCTACCTTCCTTGGTAACGCTTCTCCATTTCTTTTATATCTTGGTGAAAGCGCTCTACTTGTTCTTCACTAACTACACCAAGGTTTTCAGGAAATTGGTCTAGATGTGAAAATAATAAGTGCACTTTCAAACTGATATTTCAACCTAGCACACGAAATTTTTCCAACGTACTGTTCACAATTCTGACATAGTTCGGATCTTATTTCCTAAGAACGTTTCAATAACTTCCTTAAATGAAACCTAAGCATCTTTTTCAGTAGCTGTCGTGTAATTTAGAAAGTCTCGATCTTTACATAAAGTCCTTATATCAGGACCTATAAAAATTCCCTCCTTTAATTTGGCGTCGGACAAAGAAGGAAATTTTTTGCAAATATATTGGAAAAATTCCACGATTTTATCGAGTGCCGTTACGAACTGCTTCATTAAGCCCAATTTAATGTGTAGAGGTGGCAACAAAATATGTTTAGGGTCAACTAAGGCATTGTGCTTTATGTTTTTACCGCCTAGTGGTAGATTTTCTCTCATAGGCCACTGGTTTTGAGACCAATGCTGATCTTGTGCTCGGCTGTCCCATTCGCAAATAAAGCAGGGATATTTTGTATAACTTGACTGTTGTCCAAGAAGCACTTCTAAGTCTCCAAAAATCTTCCACTTATCTTCCACATATTTAATTTTCTTTAAGAGGAGTTCTAAATTTTCATAGGTTTCTTTCAGCTGAACAGAGTGAGCAACAGCAACAGAGGCCAATTTGTTGCCATTGTGTAATAAAACGCCTTTCAGAATTCTTTTGCTAGAGTTGATAAAAAGCCGTCACTCTTTTTCCTTATAAGTAGTAGTTCCTAGTTTAGTGATTAATTGGGGTATATAGTCACAATATGCTAATGACCCTTCTTGAGTAAAATATGGAGTAAAGTCTTTTTCACGATTTCTATAAAAAGTCGCGGAAGTTCCAGGAACAAGTATATTCTTATCACGAAGTCTGGATGCTAGTAGTTTTGTAGTATCCTTGAGAAGATTTAAATTCCTTACAAAATCATTTAATTCCCATTGCGTAAATAGCTCTGGTTTATCAGCCACCTTTGGATCGAAATCAAAGTCATTCAAATGAACTACAACTGCCCTGGATCGGATGAAATGTTTTGCATTTCTTTAGGTGGAATATGTATAGGTACATCAGGCCTATGAGAAATTGGTTTAATTACAGAGTTTAGATTAGGATAAAAAATTCTTTTTTTATTCTTGCTACTAAAACCCATCACATTGCAAGAACAGAAGTAGCAGCCGTCACTATGATTCTTAGGCTCAAGCCATACCATAGGAACCCCAAAATTCAATGATTTTTTCCTACCTTTTCTCCAGTTTCTTAAAGCTTCTACGCAAATTGTACACATAATGTGTGCTGCCCATGGCTTGTTTTGGTCACCTATTTAAACCTCAAAATTGGCGAAGTAAGCACTTTTCACAAACGAAGTTATAATTTGTCTTTGTTTTACAATTACAATACTCCCACAAATATCACAAAAGTTTTCTGAATTGCTAACACAGCGTCTTCCATTGATAATGATAAAATAAATCAAAAAACAGCACTAATAAGGAACACAACTGTGCATGTACACAGTCACTCAAAGTGATAAATGCTGATGGGTTCTGACGAGATGCAGATTGAATTGTTCTCATGGATAACTAGAAAAACAAATTGTGACGCACACTTTTCAATCCTTATAGTGTAATAGTGAGTTTTACTGAAATACTGTTTTGTGAAAAATTGGAAGGTGACAGGAAAAAAATAAGATCATTTTCGGTTTCAGGAGATCAAAATTATACAAAAACAGATATTAATTGAAAAACATCAGATTTTCTTATTAATCGATAAAATGCTCTCGACGTGTTTGCGTCTTTATTATTTACTTATGTATTTATTTCTTTTTAAAAACGGCCCTCAAATAAGTTTCTTTCTACTTGTATACAGGCATTGGTACGCTATAGCCTGTTTTCTACTCGTACATGATCCCGCCAAAAACAATTATTGACAAACTAATGATTTGCAATACTCAATAATGATGTAATTAACACACAAATTATTCCCAATAGGCTTAATTCGGCACTGTACCGTCAATTTGTAAGTGAGAATTTGCCGTTTTTGCTTCATGGTGTCCCGTTGGCAACTATCCTGACTCTACAACAGCAGATGCGTATTTTGTTGTTTTTTTTTTATTAAAGATTTCCTAACTGGTGCATAAGAGAGCTAGACAAATAGAATGATATCTTGAATAGCGGAATTAAAATCCTTTAGACTTCCTTTTCTGAATATTTCTGACTAAAAGTACACTTCGAAGCTGTTGTGAGTCTAAGGGATGTCATATGTGGTATTCATGCATGGCGTTATTTAACGAACATACGTAATAGCAAGTTCACAAAAACAAACCACGCGACGATAGCGCCTGCATAGAAGTTATAAAGAACTTATTAGCGCACCTTCTGTAAAATAAATAGATATATGAATAAGTGTTAATGTATAAATTTCGTTTTTAGCTCATTGCTTGAAAACAAGAACTAATGTTTTTCGCTTTACTTTAACCATTTGAACATATTCTCTGAATCAAGTATATTAACTTTGAAACACGCTGTAGTCGCCGTGTACTCGTTATATGAAAGTTTGATTATAGAATAAGTTTAATTCGTGCATTATCAAGTAACTCACACTTGTTTTCCTTTCAGTACTTCTGTGCGAACTATAAAAAATTTCCTTCCGAAGGAACGGTCAAGCAAGTATACTCGTAAGAATGTAAATGTTTATAAACTCATGTAGACCACACTATGCCACTTAATAGTAAGATAATATATAACCGGAAAATGCTTTCAAGTACGTTTTAGAATGCATAAAATTGTTTCGAAATTCTAACCAAGCCACCTTTTCGAGCCTAATTTAGGGCTTATCCCATAATCCCATATTACAATATGTATAACAATGTTTACAGGAATGCTACATATCAAAATAGGTGATAGGGGTTTCAGAGCTTTTATGTTTGTTATTTATATACGTCAGAAAGCTTAAAATAACAATGTTACGCTATACTTAAATAATTTAAAAATCTACTCGAACCCTAATATTTTGCACCCGCGGTAAGAAGTCGCAATGTACTATACGATGTCTTTGAAACATGAAAATCACGCAGTACAACGTGTAAGGCACATAATTTATATATTTTACATTAAACTTGTAAAATTTATGTCTCAATTTAACTCTATCCATGTATATCAATCCTGAAAAAAGTCTTTTTAAATTGCTACCGTACGACTTTATATTTGGAACGATGCACAATAAGATTGCATCAAGCTAATGTATTGTTACTACATTTGTAAATTTATTTATTAAGCGAAACACTTGAAAATTTGGACTTTGAACGTAAAAAGATACAGCAATGTTTTGGAGGAAAATGCAAATGTAATTTGAAGTTGGCATTTGTCAAAAATCGATAAAGAGAAGTGGCTTTAGAAAGACACTACAGCGTTGGGCTCGTCAAACAAATCAAGGAGAGACTTGCAGAAACACTTTACAAAAATTGACACACACAGGTTAAACCCCTGCATGATACCACACTTAGGAGACGGGTTTCATAAGAAAGCATAAAAGGAGAATCTGTCACCAGAAAAGTTTAGAGAAACCTTAGATGGGTTGTAAAGTTTGAAAGTGTACACGGCATAGTATAACGAAACGTGAAAAAAATTGTTACTGAAGGTGTATTAAGAAAGTATAGCACTGTACATGGAAAACAATTTGTTAGTAAGGTAAAAGAATTACTCAACAACCACGGAGTGCTTAATGTTTACAATTCAGATCAAAGTGGATCCATTTGGAAATAAATTCTGTAAGAACGCCATGATTGACAGGTTAGGAAAAGTGGAGGCAGTTGTTCAATCTTTATTTACAACTACTATAGTTGATTCCTCAATATTTTAAGATACGGTTACAACAGTACTATTTAGCTTATGTTAAAGCTATGTTGGTATTGTCATTAGATTCCTGGAGTTGAAATTGTCTTATCGATTTTATTGCTATAAATATATAACCAGCCTAAAGACAATACCTCTAGGTGCAACCGCCGAAATGTAAGCTTTAAGGTTTTTCGTTTTTGAATTTGGAAAAGCTTTGTACAGCATTTCCCTGATGAAGTGTTATTATTAGATGCCGCTATTAATTTACCTAAGCGTAATTATGCTTTAAAGTTGAAGGCTCTTAACCAAATAATTATGCCCAGGTTTTGTTGATCTAGTTCAACATACGTGGTACAAGAGGGGAAATTTACATGAGAGACCTGCATATATTGAAAATTCTGTAAATTTCTGCTTTTTACAGATGAATAAACTACCATGTACTATATGTGGCCGATCTGTAATAACCACTTGTGTCTGGTGTAAGAAAGTGTTATGCTTACAACATTTTTACTACAACTACCATTATTGCGATACTTACGTTCCATGATAATTATAGTTATGTTTCTATTAAAACTTTATAATGTCCTTTTTCTTTTTATATTATGTACAGCTTTATGGAATAAAACAAAAATTAATTTATCGCAGATAGCTACGCATAGTTTATGTAGCAGGCTATGTTTATTGGATAAATATCTTAACTACCCTCATGTCTTCTAATTAACAATTAACCCTTTACTGGTATCGTTGAGTCAAATCGTACCCGACGCGTCAACTTATTGGCTATAATTCGTTATCACTGCGGGGACGTGGTTAGGACTTTGTTACTTCTCACGTAATAGGCGTAGGTATCGATTACATCGCTTTCAGTCAGTTCAGAATTTTCGAAGTGCATTGAATTAATTGTTCGGATCCGTTTTGATCCGAAGATACCAATTACATTACAATTTTGATTTTAAAATGGACTATATAGTAATTGATGGTAACCGATATAACGAAGAGGAAGTTAGAGAATTGTGCCTGCAAGATGATGACGGTGATATTAGCGATGCTTCTCAACAATAGAAAGTGATCATGATTCGGAAGAAGAGTATAGTATAGAAGATGATTAGGTAAATAACATCAAATCCAGTTCAATTGATTCAGCTAGTACTAATGTTTGCGATAACGCTAGTACAATTAAATCAACTAATAATAGTACCTTAAATAGAGTCAGTCCTGGCGAATATTCTGAGATACCCCACAAACAATATTCATATTCAAAATATGGATACACACAGTCCAGATATAGAGGGCGTCTCAGAAGTCAGTGGGCTAGAAGGTCACGCAAATGCAGCCGTAAATAAGACTCCGTTAAGCTATTGAACACTTCTTATAAATGATACTATGATTGAAATTATAGTTGAGTGTACAAATAAAAAATTTCCGAGTCGTCACATAAATATGAAAAAACAGCGTCTTTTGTAAATTTTACCGACAATCTTAGGATTACTTTATTTGACTTCTGAGTTTAAATATAATCATGAAGATGTTGTGGGTCTTTTTGCAGTTGACAGTACAATGTCATTGAAAATATTTTTGTTTTTATTAGTTGCTTTACAATTTGACAGCATAAGTACCTGAGATCAACCTAAAGATGATAGGTTGTATCCCATACGACAAATTTTTGATTCGTTTATCGATAATTCTAAAAATTGCTACACTCCAGGAGAAAATCTTACTATAGATGAGATGCCTGTAGGTTTTAGAGGAAAATGCGCGTCTCGTGTCTACATGAAAACCAAACCGATCAAATATGGGTTAAAAATTTTATGTCTATGCGATTCAAGAAACCATTATCTCGTAAATGCATTTGTATACACCGGAAAAACAAATAAGCTAAATTCCAATATTAATAAATTAGCAGTTTCCATTTTCACAGTTTTATCTCTGAACCAGTTAAAAACAGCCAACTGATCCACATCTATTGAATTAGTTGATGAATTACGTAAACAAAAGCTTAGGTATGTAGGTATTATACGAAAAAATAAGCGCGAAATACCGGAATACATTATTTCGAATAACAAAGCTGAAGTTGGCACATCCACATTTGTATTTACTAATGATAAAACGCTAGTTTGTTATGTGCCTAAACCAAACAAATATGTGTTGGTATTATCAGTCTATGTATCATGATGGTAAAATAGACACTGACACAAAAACACTACAGCTCAATTAAAGCTGGCGTAGCTGCGTTGGACCAAAAGTGTGCAACTTATAATACAGGTCAACGAACAAGAAGATAACTGTGCACTATTTGTATGCATGCATGAATATTACATCGATAAACGGCTACATGCAGTTCCTGTGCTGAATTTCCTAGAAGAAAGTTTATGTTGAAACTAGGAAACGCACTAATAGGATCCCTTCTTATGCGAAGGATATTAGAAACGCGTCTACGAGGATCGCACCGTATGTTTTTGATTGTAGTAACACTGCAAATAATTATTTAAAAATTTGATGTTAGTTTAATGTGTCAATTATTTGCGAATAAGTTGCACCTTAGTTGAAATAAATATCTCGTTTCAGTAAGTTGTGAGAATTTTTTGAAAAGCTAAAGTTTGGCTTACAATCGAAGTGACGCGGGAACATTTTCGTGCCATGATTTTGTATGATTTTCATTCGGGTTTAACTTTTAGTAAATCATTCTCTCCTTTGCAAGATGCATTTTCGGGAGAAACTCCAAGTCGGGCGACCGTGTTTAATTGGTGTTAAGATTTCCAACGAGGAATATCATCGCTTGAGGATGAAAATCTTGAAGGCCGCCCGATTACCGGAACATCTTCAAATTATGTTGATGCTGTTCGTCGTATGATTGACAAAGATCTCTGGGTGACTTATAATGAAATTCGTGCATGCCTTGGCATTGAAATTCAAACAATTCTTCGCACACATTCATGTGTGAAAAAGTATGCTGTCGCTGGATACCACATCGTTTAACAGAGGAGCAGAAAAAGCGAGGGTCGACTGGTGTCTAAAAAACCTAGAACGCTACCATAAAGGTACGTCTAAGGCAGTTTACAATATCATTACTGGCGACGAAACCTGGATCTACTGCTACGATCAATTAACTAAGCAGTAATCTTCCCAATAGATATTTCAAAATGAAATGCGGTCCACAAAAGTAAAACAATCACGAAGTTGTGCTAAACAAATGATTCCTCCTTTCTTCAATCGCTCTGGTTACATTTGCTCCGTTACTATTGAGAATAAGAAAACAGTTACTGCAGATTGGTATATTACCATTTGCTCTCAAAAGTGCAGAAAAAACAAATTGCTCTGCATCATGACAATGTTCCAGCACATGCTGGAAAGTTGACAACGGAGTTTCTTCGATCTGCTGGAATCAAATTAGTGTCACATCCACTTTACAGTCCCAATTTAGCTCCCTTCGATTTCTTTCTCTTTCCAACTATTAAGAAGAAATTACGTGGAATCCACTTTTCAACACCAGAGAACGCTGCAAAGGTATCTGAAGAGCATGTTAGCGCAATATCCAAAGTAACCTGGGCTAAATGTTTTACGAAATGGTTTCAGAGGATATTAAAGTGCATGAAATGTACAGAAGAGTACTTTGAGAAGTTATAAATAAATATTGTTTGTTTAAATATGTCTTGTTATTACCCCGTATTCAGAAATATATAGGGTAGCCCTCGTACCTAGAGAAATTATTGCAGTTATACAAAAAGCGCTCAAATGTGAAGTTCAAGTGCAGATTGCTTCACAAAAATTAGAAACACATAAAATAGCCGGGAAAAGGCGTCGGTGTTATTTGTGTCATTCTTCAAACGACAATAAACATAAAAATAAATGTCAGAAGTGCAACAATAATATTTGCAAAACGCACAGCGAGATACTAGTACTATGCAACAACTGCAAATTTAAACCGTCATGGGTTATTGCACTTGTGTTTATTTAAGAACAAAACTTTTTAGTTTGGGTGTAATTTTGTACAATAAAAATATAGGCATAACTAAATAAAATAGTTTTTAGTTTACAAATTTGTAATATTTTAATACCATGTTAAGTATACGTAAAAATTGTAATAACTTTTATTTTTAAATTTAGAATTAGAAGTTTTTCTTATGTTCACTTTCTTTCTTGTAAGCATGTTACAATATACTGTATTCTATATTTACTTTGTACTACATAAATATAAACACTTGTTTAGCATCTAATTATCCTTAAAAACTGTTCGGGTCTAAACTGACCCGACGATACTAATTACGTTCATAGACATGACGATACCAGTGAAGGGTTAACTTGTTGATAACGACAACTTCTCTTTTTATATAAGCCACGATCTCCTTGACTAGAAATTCCGATATAATGTTTTTAATTTAAATGTACAGATTTGGCAACAGTGTATTTGCTTTATGCAAGCCTATTCTATATCGCTGCAAGTATAGATTCGGTCAAATTTTTATAAGTATAACGGAAAATATATAAATTATATACCTTTTAATTTCTACTATGACATTTTTCAACTGTCAAAATTTTGACTTCCTATCGCGGATGCAAAGTGTTACAGTATTAGGGTAGATTTTTAATGTATTTAACATAGCGTACAATAATTGTCTTTTTAACATCAATATATATATATACAAGATGGAACTTTTCGATGTGGTATTTTTATAATGGTAATAAATAGTGAAGTATAAGCGTGAATTTGAAATTTCAAAGTCATTCTCACCCCTTACACAAATAACAACCAGAAATCCTGAAACACTATTTTAATGTGTAGAATTTATATGAAAATTCTAGGCCAATTCGTATACGGGATTACGAAAGAATCCCTAAGGTGGCGTTGAAATGGTGGTTAGTTTAGGATTTCAAAAAATTCTATAGCTAGTGCAAGAGCACATTATTTTTCTACGAGCATTAGTTTTTAAATTATTTAACGAAAAAGGAAACAATGAGCAAATTTGTCGTTTATTTCACTTGAAATGGGATCTACAGGGTCTTCCAATAAGAGGTTTCATTTTGATATGTAAAAAAAAACAAGTATTTAAAGCGAAATCATCGGATCTTTATTGAATTGTAAACAGGAGAGTATGCCATTAATAATGGAATAAAATATCAGCCAAATGGCCGCCACGGCCACGCTGGCAGGACCTTATTCTTTTAATGAAATTTTCCATCACCAATTCGCACATTTGCGGCTGTATGTTGTCAATAACTTCACAAATTCCATCTTTGAGA
>JAHWXV011102950.1:0-10983 GCA_024586415.1 Phrixothrix hirtus
ATTAGTAATTTATCTAATTTTTAATTAGCTTATATTAATTTATTTATGTTTTAAATTAGATAAATTCCTCGGTTTACATACATTTATACCTATAATTAATGATTCTAATTATACAATGTTTCACGCACTTCGCGCTTTATTAAAGTCTTTTAGATTGTCTTTCTACTTAACTTAAATAATAACATTAACACTGAAACTCGCGTAAAACTGTATCGGTTTTTATAATCGTGATTTAAGTGTTATACGCGTACTTTTACAGCAACAGGAAGGTAAATAGAAGAAAGTGGGTAAAAGCCAACGGCGAGGAATGTAAAACGGAAAAAGGAAGAATTATTAAATAAAAAATTTAAAACCACCCTGTACATGTAATAAGAAATGCTATGAAGTATTTAGTCATGCACTGACTTACAATGAGCAATCACAATTTCTATCAAATTCAATCACAGAATACGGAAAACTAAGACGTACAATTTCTTGGAAAAAGACTTAGTAACGAGAGAAGCGTGTAATCAAATAAAGGAGATGGATTAGTTTCTGCTCAAAGGCTTTAATTCTCAATAAAATTGTAAATGTAAAGTTGTTAAATTCATTCTATTTTGAAAATATAACATGTTTCAATGTCTTGTTGATCCCATCATCAGATATAAATAAAAATTTTAGTAGTCAAAAATTAATTAAAATCTAAGGTTAGAATAAATTAATTGATGGGAAGTCCGTCATCCCCAGTACTGACTGACATGTTCCTTGATGACATCCAACGTAACACACTCTCATCACACGACTTACTTCAAAACACATCAAATTTTACAATAGATACGTAGACGAGATCTTTGTCGAACTTTTCAACGGCTCCAGCTTAGACTTTAACAAGTTTATAACTGTGATCAATACACTACACCCACAATTATCATTCACACATGAATTAAATCAACACAATCAATTACCTTTCCTAGATATCTTAATCAGTAATAAAAATAAGATCCACTCTTTTAACATTTACAGAAAGCCAACCACAACATCACGCATCATATCTTTTCACTCCAACGCACCCTTATAATACAAAACAGCTTTAATAAACTTTTTCACACACAAACTCATAAACTATCCATTAAACCAAGACAACTATCAAAAAGAACTGAACATTATTAAACAGATCTTAAATGATAATTCGTACCCACCTAGCATTTTAACACATATCCTAAAGAAACATAAATTTAACCATTTATTTATAAACTTTACCACCCTAAAATCTATAACAGAAGAACACATTGGGATTGTCACTTTATCTTACATAAATATTAAATCTAACAAATTTGCCACCTTATTTAAAGAATACAATCTAGGTACTGTTTTCAAGAACAATATTACTATAAAAAGCATCTCCTGTAACATAAAGGATCCCATTCCAAAACTATTAGGCTGCGGGATATATGAAATAAAATGCAACACATATAAAATTAACAATATTTACACCTCTTACATCGGTCAAACAAAAGGAATTTCCTCAACAAAATCAATGAATACATAGGCCAATACAAATCCAAAACTCCAATAATTGCACATCTCCGTTCGTTAAACACCTCACAAACAATGATCACACCTTTAATTTTGATACCTGCAACATAAACATTCTAAAAAATAAAATAGATAAATATTCACTTCTCAACACTTACGAAAACTACTACATTAATGTCAATAAAACAATAGAAAATAAACAACTGCTAAACGAAAACAAACCTTCCACTGACTCTCTGTTACATTATATTGTGAATAGCATTAAACCATAATCTTCTCTACTTAAATATCCTATTTACTCTAATTCAAACATTTTCTCTAATTTTAAAAACACATTTCATTAAATTATCCTTATTCAAAAACTTCTAAATTCAACTTTTAGATTTCTCACAACTTCGCAACACACATCCCACCAATGTCATTAACCTCACAATGCATTTATTAATTCTAAATCTTCCTTTAATTTTTTCAATTTTTAATTTTTTCTTTTTAAAATACATACCACACTACTTACTTATTGAACTCTATTCTCTTAATTATTTATCTAATATTAACCACATATTAATTGCTACGTTGTTATACAAATTCCCTATATACTCAATTTCAATTTGTTTCCGTGCACTGACGCCATCTAACTACGTACCTGAACTTGTTCTTTACAGCGCTCATCGTTTTTACTTCAAATAACCAATAAACCCCTGAACACCCTACATCCCAACATACTCCCAAACAAAGAATATCACAGTAATTCACAATACCTTCAATTCTAGCACGTGCCGTTTTCTAACTCAAATCCTTGATGATTTTCTGCTTCCAAATTTTTATTAAAATACTTATATCCAGTACATGTCCAGTCCTTTGTCTCAATTGTTATATGTATTAAGGTACTTTATTTATTCAAATTTTAAACATTTCAATTATAAAAGTAACTATTGCATTTCCAATAACGTACTGAAATTACTTAATTATTATCTCAAAATGTCACAATTCTTTACATATCCTGGTAAGCTAATTTATATAATTTTAATTATTAAATTAATTTATTCTGCCCTTAGATTTTAATTAATTCTTGACTACTAAAATTTCTATTTACATCTGATGATGGGATCAACAAGACCCCGAAACATGTTATATTTTCAAAATATAAAATAATTTAACAACTTTACATCTACAATTTTATTGAAAATTAAAGGCTTTGAGCAGAAACCAATCCATCACCCTTATTCAACATTCTCAATTTAGAGCATGGATGCATATCGATTTACCTTTTTGTGTAATCAAATGTTTGTGAATACATTTGATTTAGGTTTAAAAAGAACAAAATATATAGTAGAGAAGTATATAGATAGCAATAGTGGTATTTGTGTACCTGACAGAAGAGATAAGTATGGGAAACGCCCAAAAATATCAGAACACGATAAACAATCTGTTAGGCAACATATTGGACAATTTCTGGCATATCAAAGTCACTACTCAAGATCTCATACTCATACTTGCCACCTGATTTGGGTATTCAAGAAATGTACCCCACAGAACACGATAAACAATCTGTTAGGCAACATATTGGATAATTTCTGGCATATCAAGGTCACTACTCAAGATCTCATACTCATACTTGCCACCTGATTTGAGTATTCAAGAAATGTACCCACTTTACATACGAGAATTCAGCGATTCCGAGCGACAATCAGTCTCTACGCATTTTTTAAAAATGTCTCTGTTTCTGAATTTAATCTATCGTTTCATCTCCCAAAGAACGATACTTGTGGAAAATGTGACTAGTTGGAGATTTTGATAAAGGCTTCTAGAGATGGAGGAGAAAGATTAAATTGTTTGAAAGAACAAGTTGAAGATTTAAATGCTGCAAATGAAACGTATAGAGAAAAGAGGAAAGATAAGGAAAATTTTTTAAAATCTAGCCACATAGTCACTGCACTGTATGACTTACAGAGATGTTTACCAACTTCATATCTTACGAATGGAATTTCCTTTTACAAAGGTCAACTCTGTGTCTTCAACCTAACTATCTATTAAGTCATGAGTAATAAAACCGATTGTATTTGTTTTATATGGGATGAAACGGTCTCTGGGAGTGGTGGGTAGGAAATTGCTTCATGCCATTTAAAGTACATAAAAGGATTACCTCCTACTATCAAGTGTATCAATTTATACAGTGACTGTTGCTCTGAACAAAATCTAAACTTATATATTGATACTCTGCATTCTTCAGTTTTTGAATTATTGCCAGATAATCATCATTTGCAAGGAATAAATCACAAATTTTTGGTTTCAGGTCAAACCCACCTTGAAGCTGACCCTATCCGTGCTTCTATGGAGAAAGCAAAAAAGCACAGTACTATGGATATAGAGATTGCTAGAGACTGATCAAAACTTATAAGGTCTGTCTACAGAAAGGGTGGAACCAAAGTCATAGATATTACTCATGATGATTTCTATAATTTTGTTACTTTACAAAAAATCAATTTTGCAAACAAAAAAATTCCGATGGAAGGAATATGTCTATTTTGAAGGCATATTATTTCAAGTGCACTAGGAATAAGCCAGGTTATAAAAATGGGTTTTCCGAAGAAGAAGAATTTAAGACATAAACATTATCAAAAAAGGTAGGAAGACTCAGCGATGTACTACTTCCTCTTCTTTAGAACGGTAGCACAATTTATATCCATAGGCCCTTGCCAAGAAGAAATTAGATGATATTCTAAGTTTACTGTCTTACATTTATCCAAATAGTAGACTGTTTTACATGAGCTTACAATCAGACACTAATAATTCAAGTGATGTTTGCCCCGTGGGCTTATAGTTTGATGAATAATGGATTTTTTATAGTACTATAATTATAATTCGTCTTTTAAGGACTGTAAACCTAGTCTTTTTGTACTGACATGCTTGTTTAGTAAATTTTTGTGTATTTGAAACAAATATTTTTCAATAGAATCATTACTTAAACAACTTGAACAACGATTCAGTAAAGTGTTTGTTATATTATTTTACTATAATATTTTTAACAAAATGTAATTATAAATTATGCATGCTTCAAAACAATACAGCACCTTTTAATGATACTATAGAGACCTAAATGCAAAATAATTTTACACATAGAACAAAGCCACATAATTTAAGGCTTATTCGCCAATGTGGTTTAGGTCTATGTGTCACTAAATACCAGTGTCAAAGGCCTATGTGCCAAAATCTATATTATCTTTTAGACTATTGTAAAAACTCATTGTTTGTGAAAAGGATTAATGCTAGAAAACGCTTATCCAAAATTTCATCCTTTTTCAACGTACTTCACACGATTTATAACAATTTGAAAAATACATTTTAAATGTGAGTTTTTTCAAAAGTATTAGTACGAGAAATAACAACGTTTTCGAGAAAGAATTTCAAGTACTAGTCGTTTGACAGTCCTTTTCTCTCACTATCCCAATAAGTATGCGGTCTATTTAGCTGGCGGGGAGAGGTTGCGTTTACCTGTGCGCATAACACTTATACAGGTAAAAATATTACATTTTATTAACTTTTTGCAATATAAATATATTATTGCCAGACGGTTTTGTCGTTGATAACATCATGCCAGATACTATTTCGTATTTAAAAAAAGATAATTTTTAAAGAATTTCAGTATCAATAAAATTTCAGTACGATGTAGTTTAGCTATCAAAGGATATAAAATTAATTTACCAGGCAAAAATTCGGTCGTTTAATTAGGAGCCAGACTGATCTAAGTCGTCAATAATATGGTGATAATATACTAGTAGTGAGAACGATAGCTGCAAATGGGACTGTCGGAAAAGAGACAGAGAAACATTTAAATTAATTTATTTCGTATTATACAATAAAATTCACTAGAATTTAATTATAGAATAAAAAACATAATTAGAATTAAACTTGATTTAGGTGAGAAAAAATAATAAATCAAATTATTTGAATTATAAAAAATTAAATGTTTTATTTTAAATTCGATATGTTGAGTATCATATGAAAATTTCAATTGTTTCTTTATTCTGTAATAGTGTGAAAATGACGCATCTAAAAGTCTTCGTTATCGCCGCAGCTTTTATCATTACCATTATTGTCGTTATTTTCTTCTGATGTATTGTCGTTTTCAAGCATTTGGCCATCTGCTAAGAAAATATTAGTTAGCGAATTTAGGTAGCGTGTTATATTTTTCTTATTTTTTTCAATCCAATATTTGCATTGAACAATAATATCAGCAACTAGTGATGGTAATTGATCTCCAGCATCGTTAATGATCCAACCACAAGCTAGTTGTGATAACGATGTAGGATATTTTAAGCGGGCATTTCTCAAAAATTCTGCCACGTAACGAACTCGTAATAAATGCTGTCATAATTCAGCTTTGGGTGGTGGTAAGTTTGACGAGTCAAAATTTCTAACCTTTTTCAAAACTGTTGTCGAAATTTTAGATTGATAGGTATTGAAAAATAAATAACATCTCACATCATTGACGTTTCTAATATGATGGACTCCATACATATTACAAACAAATTTCTCTAAGGTGACAAATGTACGTTCAAGTATTTCCTCATCATTGGTAACAAGATTTTGAAATGCCAACTGGTAATATTTTGACTCTTCTAGTAATTTGAAACGCCTTTTCTGAAGAAAGCCGATGTGTAGCCACGTCCTATGATTGCATGATATCCCGGTAAAGCTTTAGATACAGAACTACTTAGGATGTTGTACAGTTCATTGATGTTGATGTATCTCTCATAATTCCCTATGCCCATGTTTATCCAAAGGTTTAAGGATGCGTTTAAATGGTTCATAATACCCAGAAGTATAATTAGAATATCAGAGTTCGAGCACCTTACAACAACTTCAGCGTCAAAATGAATTTGACAAATATGGTGTACAATCCCAGAATCTGCTTCTTCATGTTCCTCGCATGATAATGAATATTCTTTTGCCCTAATCACCTTATTATTTTCAAATCGATAAGAGTAACACTCGTTGAAACTTAATTATTTTATTACCCATAAAAGATGCCATATCATCAGTAGACAAGTGGTTAGTAAGAAATTTAACTATTGCCTCATTCAACTGGACATTTTTGAGTTGAGCAGTAAAATTGTGAGGTCGAATTTGATTGAGCCCGATTGTGACTTGGCCAGTCGACTCATCCCGACGATGTGTACGCTCACAATCTTTGATTGAAGGTGTAAAGTACTGGTCGAATACAATCAATGCGAGTAGCTTTAAATTGATATATCATACTGAGAAACTTTTTCGATATTCCATCGAAGGTTTGAGGTACTTATTTCATTAGGTGTAACATGAAGAAACCATCAAATATACCTATATCGAAACATAATAGTTGTTGATTGTGATTGTCAACCATTTCCTTTTCGACTAGATTGACTACCAATTTTAAAACGTAACAGATATCTATCTCACCCAACTAACGTATTATTTTGTTTATATATTTATAGTTACTCAATCCACTCGAATTACAACTATTTGAGTTGTGCTTCTGCCTAGTGACATATTCTAGTATTAGGATATTTACTTGAATGGTATATATGTTGAATTTAAATTTAAATTTAAATTATTATTGATATGCAACAAAGAACACACTTTCAATTTTGTGTTTCAATTCCGCCCTTTGTTTGTTATTTATAGGATTTATATATCTCTTATGTTAAAATTATTTCAAGCGACACATTATGAATTAAGCACTATACTAACCGTTAGTGGAGTAACCATAAATATATAAACAAAGGCATTATCAATTATACTCTTTTAGCACACATTTCTTCTATCTAGCATAAATCAGTCTAAATACTAATTAAAGAACCGAATTTTTGTCCAGTAAATTGATTTTGTATCCTTTCATAGCTATGCTACATCATATTAAAACTTTAGCCATACTGAAATTCTTTGAAAAAGATTTTTTTAAATACAAAGTAGTATCTGGCACGATGTTATCAACGACGAAACTGTCTGGCAAAAATAAGTTTATATTACTAAAACTTAATGAAACTCAATGAAAAAACAACATTAATGTACCTAAAATAATTTAAAAATGTCATATTTTACCTATATAATTGTTATGCACACAGGTAAACGCAACTTCTCCGGCCAGACAGATAGACAGCATACTTATCGAGATAGTGAGAGAGAGGGAATATCAAAGAACTAGCCTATCTGAAATTCTTTTTTGGCGACGTTGCTAGCTCTCGTACTATATGTTTTTGCACTTAGGCCTATTTTTAACCAAGCTACAGAATTATTTGTTTGGATTACCGACGGACATTTCGGGTTAGTCATGAATGTAAGAGAATCTGAAGTAAAACAAAATTTGAAAAGTTAGATAATGCAAATAATATTTAAAATACGTCTTTCTGTAAATCTAATAATATTCTTTAAGCCCATGTGTTGCCATACTGTATAGTTGGCGTCCTTGAAACTCAAATTCATTGGAAAATATTTATCTATAAAGAACAATTTTTAATTAGTATATAAGTTTTTGTCTAACCAAATTGTAGTTATTAAAAATTTTAGTAGCTTCAAAATTTATTCTAATTATAATCCCTTCCCTATACCCCAAAAGATTGTCTACAAGTTAAACTTTTATGCATTTATTGTGCATTCTATTTTTCATTTTTTTTTAAAGGCTAAACAAATTTTGTAACTTAATGATTTATTCAATATTAAGTCTCTCGAACAATGTAATTTCTTAAAGTAGTTTTCCGAACTCATTAAGTTACAGCAATTGTGGAAATGAAACAATTTCAACCGAATTTTATAGAAAACTGACAATAAAAGGTTCCCAGGTGTTCACCGCTGACTTTAATGACTCTTTAATACGTTCCAGATAACTAAAGGATAATGGATGCTTATACTTTTCATCGGCCAAAGAATGGCGTTAAAAGGTAGGAATAGTCCTTAAGCTATAATTGCGTTTGTTCACGTTGCCAGTTTCATACATGCTTAGGCAACTTCTGAATTCGAATACAAGCCCTGAAATGCTCCCTTTTATTTAGTTGCAACTACGGGTATATGTTCTTTAATCAAAGCTAGTAAATGATGTAAACTGCCCTCAACGTTTTTAAATAATTATAATTCTCACTTATTTTAATGTATCTTTTTCAGAATATATATTGCATAGGATATTTCACTAAAATTTATATGATGTGCATCTTCAAATAAGTAATATCTAATAATACAAACTATTAACCTATATTTAAAAGGGTTATTTCAAACAATTCAACAATTCATGCAATGATGTTTCATTTTCCATATACTATAACGATCAATCTGTTTTATCTACATTCATAAAAACCCAAATGTGCTATAATTACTTTGTAATTACATCTATATTATTACAGAAGAAAGCAACATTTAAGATAGTAACACAATTTCCAGAAACAACGCTGATGATCTTAATGTACAATATTATAGGCTATTGCGAAAAAAATTAAATAGTTAAAAAGCATAAATATGACCATATATAAATTAAAAGGTCTTAATATATATATCAGCAAATCAGCTGTTTCAAAACATGAACGATTTCCCTATTGATAACTTAGTGAACGCAAACACAAACCTTTTCTCTATTTAACATATAATATTTTACTTTCAGGTGACATTTATTTAATTTTACATTATTTTTTGTTTTTATGAGTTTGCAGTGCGATCAAAACGATTCCTTCTGACAGGTTCGTGTTTATCATTAAAGTTCTTAGTTTTCGACATTAACTGAATAGTGTGGTGTAATTGATACTAATTCAAATACATTTAAAGTGCTAAAATTACCAATATGATTTTCATGTAGTAAGGTTCCAATAGGAATTCCATAGAGGTACTTCATTATCATGGCGAGGTTTTTCCAAACTTCCACTTCCTTCCCATATGATGCTTGAACAACGTTATCAACGGCTTAATATTACTAGTTTCTTTGCAAAATGTGTTCATGATTTCAGACTGTCAAGAACAGCGTCTACACCAAGGGTAGGAAATCGAATTATTACGAGAAAACCATTGAATGGCATGTAGAAAGAATTTTAATGAAAGAAGGAATAACTAATCGACTTGTTAGGAAACTTCTCTTACATTAACACTATGACGGCCTCGGACGTTAATTAAGCAAAATTTGTAGCTAAAGAACAGAAAGTCTTCTCGGCATCCGGGATGCTATCACATATATTTCAATAAAAGATACGTCCGTCGAGCTCAGCAATTGACGGGATATCGGCTAAGTTACTATAAGCTTCGGTAAATTCGGAAGGCTGATTTTGTTTGTCTAGAAAATTTGTATCATGTGCATCTTGTTGTTGGCAGAATGGGATTGGGGGCGTGACAGAGCTCCAGCCCTTATCGTTACAACCTAATTCAGCCCCAGTAGACACCCGTTCGACTAAAGAGTGAGTCAGATAGTTTTTCTGCTGATTATTTCTACACATTTCGCAGACCCCCGTCGCTCTAGAAATTTCCGATAGCGAGAAACAGCGCATCGTCAACAAGTTTCTCACAGAACTTGACAAGAATGGACCCCAAATATTTTAAGACTGTTTATGGAGGCAATGCTTTTAAACAACCAAGTGGGTGAAACGATTTTGTGAAGGTCGGGAGTGCGTGAAAGACGATGAAAGGTCCGGACGACTTTTCACTTCAAAAACTAACAAGAACATTGCTCGCGTAGAAAATGCCGTGCTTCAAGGCAAGCGAAAGACTGCCAGAATGCTAGCGGAAGAGCTGAATTTAAATAAAAATACAGTAAACACGATTTTGAGCGAAAATTTGGGTATAAAGAAATTGTGCGCTAAAATTGTTCCGACTAGAAAAGCCGAAAAATTCAATGCTGTCAGGACGGGATTGATGCAAAAGAAGGAACAGATTTTGTTGACAAACCATAACCGAAGATAAGTCTTGATTTTACGAGTTCGACCCTGAATTGAAACCACAAAGCATGGAGTGGAAAAAACTTGGCGAGCCAAGAACAAAAAATCGAAGGAAGCAAGATCCAAAATAAAGAAAATCGTAATTTTCTTTCTTCATACCAGGGGCATGTGCAGCATGAGTTTATTCCTCGGGCCAAACAGTAAATGAATAGTTCTACGTTGAAGTACTAAAGAGGTTAAAAGCGAGAATTATTTGCGGGTGCCCGGATTTGACGAGGAACAATTCGTGGATTTTGCATGTCAAGCGCCAGTACACACGTCGTTAGTTGTCCGGGAGTTTTTGGCCAAAAATTCAATAAGATTGATAGAGTGCCCACCATATTCGCCCGACTTAGCTCCATGCGATATTTTTTGTTCCCTAAATGCAAGATGCTGGTGCGAGGGAGGCATTTGGGAGCTGTTGAAATGATTAAAAAGGTGACCACGAGGTTATTCAAGAGCATCACCGAAGACGAACTGAAGAGTTGTTTCTTACAGTGGAAGAAACGTTGGTAGAAGTGTATATTACTTGGGGGGGGGGGGG
>JAHWXV011103108.1:0-10960 GCA_024586415.1 Phrixothrix hirtus
CTTAGATTAAATGTTCAAAATTATTACCATCTGCGTTTACACACATTGATATATTGACTTGTTTGCGGTTAATGTAATGTTTATTTTTCAATTCACAAATGGTTACTTTTAATAGTAGAAAATTGTTTGACAATCTTTTTTATTTATAAAAGCCACATTGCTAACATACAAATAAATTTAGTAAATGACTTATTTTGATAGTACTCAAATTAAAATTAAAGTATCTTAAACACCTTTGATTTTTCGAAATTAGTTCGTATTATAAAAAATACTTTATATTGAATGGTATTTCAGATGCTTTACATTTCAAAGTTCTTAGAATAAGAAAATATCTTTGCATTAGAGAGCCATCTAGATTTTAGGACATGAAGTAATTTAATTGAAATGGGATAGAAATACAGCTATTTTCATAATCTAGCAATTGTCATTAATAAAATTCGAGTATCTTGTCAAATTAGAGTTTTAAGTGGTACACCATGTATATATACATTATTTACTATATATGATTATTAAAACACAAAGGGTGTACCAACTCCGCGCCAAAGTTAATAATTTCCATATTGTTAGGAAATAAAATTTTTATTTAAATTTAATTTAGGTAACCAAATGGGGGGCTTTTTAAAATATTTTGAACTAGACAGTGTCCCATAATTCAAAGACGGATCAAATTTGAATTTTTTAAACAGAATGTCTAAAAGGCACTTTCGTACGAGCAGACTGAAACGAAACTATTACATACGTTGAGGACTAACTAGCCCTATTGTAGCCCGCAGCCGGCATGGCTGGCAATTTTAAGTCAGTGCGTTGCGGAGGCCTCGGGGCTCCAAAATAAAAAACCTACTGTGTATATTTTTAATGTTAATGAAACACTGATTTTTTTATTGAATAGTTAATCGAACATATAAGCAAACAAATTTACATATTTATGACAAACTTAGTAACAACTTAAAGCAAAAAAATCTTAAACTAAGAATGATACATTTTTTAACGATAATAAAGATAGTGTTCCTTTTTTTGTTTATTTTGCAAAACAATACCAAAGAATTAATACTTTTCGTATTGAAAACATGTATGGTAAGGTCTAAACTACCAAAAATGAGAATGCATTTGTCACGCTCCGATGAAGGGAAAAACAATCTCCCGAAACGCCAGCCTTTCCGTAAAAATTTAAACTATTTAATATTTAAAGCTTTCCTGCCCTAAAGAATATTTTATATTCTGAATTCTGAAATGTTTAACCAGTAAAACTTATTAATTACCAATCTAAAATGTGTAATATCCTACAAGAGGAAGTTAAGATATATATATATATATATATTGGTTTTAATAAAAGACGCACTACCTATTATTACTTGCTTTTACCCTATATGAAATGTAAGTAAAAAGGAAAGTATTGATTTCGTCCAATATTTTCGATGTCGAAATTTTAGTGGAAGTACATGTTTTCGGGTCCACTCAGTCCAAAAATTACGTGTCTATGTGCGTGTACCTGTATGTGAACAGAATATCTCGAAAACGGAAAGGTGTAAATAAACAAAATTTTATATTTAAGTATATGGCTAACTAGACATGCAACTGCAATATTTTGATTAAGATCGTATAACAAGTGACACTTAATCGTGTTATTTTTTCTTTCTCACGATTTTCTCAAAAACGTTTTTAACGATATTTTTAAGTTGGCCACGTTTTTTACGCTTATGATGCCCTTTTATGAGAACTAACTTCTTTCTTTAGTTATTTAATTACTCTGTATTGTACATATTATTATTTCGTGTCTTTTTGCGTTTTGATTTGTTTTTTTAGCTTCGTTTTCCCTGTTCTAATTTGTTTTACTTTACTAACCTCGAGTTGAAATAATTGGAAAGCTCTTTTCGAAATTACTAACCAGTTAACATTGTTTTCTAGCAGTAAAGTAATGAGATTATGAAAGTGTACTGTATTTTTAATTTCGAAGTTTTCTTTCTAACTTAGAAAAGTAGCTCCTGAATAAGATGTTTTTGTTATAAAGGCACACTTTCCAAATGCTACGCGTAATGAAGATTGAATTTGATCGCATTGTTACAGTCTTATACAGCAGTTCAATAAAGAATATCCTAACGTCACTGTTTCATATAAGATGTTTGCTCAAGGTAAACAAAAAAAAAGTTGAACGTTTTGAAAATAAGTACTGCGGTTATAAAGGTAAATCTACGGGTTGTCCTACTATACGTGCTAATGAAATTGTAGGGAATGTTAGACAGCGAATTGAGTAAAGTTCGAAAATTAAGTTTTCAAATTGGCAAGTTATGAAATAAGCAAAAATCATTTTGTTGGTAATTTATTTTTATTTTTAATTACAGGGCTTTCTTATGAGACACGCTGAAGGATTTTACATAAAAATCTACAAATGCACGCCTAATAAAGTTTCTGTTAAATAACTGTTATGCATCCGCTTATCATCGTAAACGAAGTTATTGCGAATGATGTAATACTAACTTGAACAATGATGATGTCTTAAATTTAAAGCGTGGGCCCATATGTCATGTTACTTCAATAGTCAAAATTATCGAACATGGGAATCTGAAAATCCACATAATTTTGAACAAACTAGTTTACCTTCAATTAAAATTGGTATTTGGATTGTAATGTCTAAAAGACGCATTATAGATCTCATGTTTTTGAATGAAATAATAATTGCAGAAAGATAACACACTGAAACGTTGGATACATTTTTAAATCTATTCCATGATGATGAATTAAGAGAGGGATATTTCCAACAAGATGGAGCTACAGCGCATACAGAACAGTTTTACGATGATCGTTTAGTTAGTAGGGAATTATGCCCAGCCCTGCCCCTTGATATTTTGTATTTCCTATTTTAAACAATAACACATTTAGAAATCGTCTTCATATACTTGAAAACCTTCAAGAAGCAATTATTCGAGAAATTGCCCATGTCATACTGGTAACTTTAACACGAATCTTCGACAATGTAAAACGTAGAATGCAACTATGTTGTGACCAAAATGGCGGATTGAACAATGAGTATCGAACCTCAAGCAAGTTAATAAAATAGCAAATCTTTTTGCTGACATTACCAGTCAAAAAATTTCTTGAACAGTCCTGTCTTTTGAAAATATTGATCCAATGGTCCCTTTATAGCAGTAATATCAGAAAATCGTTTATTTTAACGGGAATTGTTTCCCTGTATTCTCTGAGATTCTGATTTCCTGACTTATTACGAAATTCTCGAATTCTTAACGATATCTAGTATATCTTGCGACAAAATTTTCTGTCATGCTTCCAGCGGTTCAATTTTTAGTAAATTATCTGTATTTCTCAAAAATTTTATTATATTGGGGACTGCTGTTCTTACTTTTCGTGTTGGTTCATGGCAGCCCATTTATATCCTTTTTTTCGGTGGAAATATTTTTAGCCGGATCACTTTCGATAACCTGCATCTCCTCTTGATCATTAGATATATTGCCAGAAAATTTGCTCGCTGTTTGATGATCATTTGTGATAGAATTGTCGATAGTAATGTTGCTCCCGGGATTGGCATCTTAGTTTGTACAGTCTAGATTACATTCCTCAGCCCATTTTAACATGCACTCCTTTAAGTTAGGATCTGTAGCTTTAAGTTTTTTCGAATTATTGTACATAACTACTCAATTGAAAATATTTCACTATCTGTATCGCGGAGTCCCACGGACCCTAAGAACTTTGTTATACGCACTTGTGTTGAAAGTAGACGAAGTTATTTGAGCACGGGACATGCCTCCCCCCATTCCATACGAACCTACTGAACAGCGTGCGTTGCCTGATCAACAAATATGAAAGTTATTAAACAGTTAATACTATCCGAAAGGGAATTCGTAACGCTGGTTACTGGTTAATATAAAATTTTAGAATTTGTATCGTCATCGTTTGTTCGCAAACTACCCCTTAACAGATTTTACGCTGAGGAACATAAGGGCTTACCTACGAGCAAAATCAAATGAAACTAATACATTGGTTAAGGACAAATTAGGACAACTTTAATAAAAGGTTTCAGTACTTTTACCGTAGCCGTTTGTCCACAAACTACCCCTTAGCAAATTAGTTTCGCCTAATACTACCCTAGGAATGTGTCATAGTTTGCGGACAAACGGCAACGGTACAGATTCTGAAATTTTGTGAATAATCAGTATAATTTTTACTGCGAAATATGGACTTAAAATAAAAGTAAAGAACATGCACCACAAAATAATACTATTATTTTTATTAATAGTGTTAGTTTTCAAGTTTCAATAATTTACCTTATTGCAAGTAATTTAACATTTAGAATTAGTTTAATATTTATATTTTAAAAATAGCCGTAAAATATTTTGATAGTAGTGCATAGTAGAGTCGATAACTTGGTTGTCGTGATGTATGATGCAATTGCTGTAAAAAATGCAGATAATAGTTGTCAGAGGGGTGTAAACTATCATATATGTGTACGAAGTATCCCTTGACGTTTACACATTGCTCAAACCACCAAATTCTAGACATTAGCCATGTGCACTCCACCATACTTCACAAAAGGCGTAAAACGCAATTAAATTGGGTTTATATCGGAATTTAATTTAATTACAATTATTAAATATATGCAAAGTTAGTCTATATCAAGTTGTTTAAAGCTTCTTTCAACTCCATAATAATCATCCTGCACAGATTCCTCTCGCCGTAATTTCGTATTAATTGTTAACATCTGACGATCTTTAAACATGTTTTCTTTTTTGAAAAATGCTTTTTTCCATTCTTCTGTAATAAGATATGGATTAGTTGGAATTTTATAAATTAAACAAAAATTACCTGAAAGTTCTTCGAGAGATTTTTCTTCACCTCCGTAGTCCTTTGGTAAAATATTTTTGGGTACGAGATCATAAAGTGTATCAATTCCTCTGTGTACAAAAATCTTTTGCAAAAAAATTATATCAAATATATTAATTGCTTTGGTTTGTAATTTATTTCTTACCCTATCGCGAAGTTTCTTTTTGAGTAAAGATTTTACTAACTTCGCAAATTTATTGATGTAACTTGGTGCGTTCACAAAATGCAACGCCTTTATTCGAATGGAGTACACTTTCTGCAAAATAATTGTATTAGCACAAAATAAATATTAAACAATATTATACTTTAAAGTTAAATATTGTATTATTTCAAAGAATAAAAACCACAGTGCTAAAGATAATACTAGTTTTCCATATTTTTTAAATGCAAGAAGTATGCAACCAAAAATTATTGATACTAGCCCTTACACTTTTTACTGAATAAAAAATGCGATATCTCTGACATTAATATTGGTTAAAGAATTTTCATAATCAAAAAATAAATTAAATAAATGAAGGTATTTAGTTTCCATATGCACACTAAAGATCCGATTTGGTAATTTACGTACCCATTTTCGCTTTATGTATGCTATTTATTTCCTACCAGGATAGGAGTTATGATAAAACACTGTTACTACCATATTTCAAATGCTATAAAACACCACATTACAATGCAGGTTTCCATAACTTCGCGGTTTATAATTTAAATCTTCAGTGAATTTACTTTTCTAATTTATTTTTCCATTTTAATACGCAATTTTTAATTGGCATTATTAAAATTATTTGCACTAGAAATTTTAAAAATGTCGGTTAAAACTGTAAAATGTTTAGTGAGTAACTGATAGTCAGTTTATGACTACAGATACTTACAGATACTTTCCATTATTAATACAATGGTAAGCAAGGCAATTAATTAGTAGATAAATTTAACTGGTGATTGTAAAAGCGGCGCTAAATCTGCTACCCCGAACGAGTACTTACACCTTGTTAAAACCCAGCCATTTGAGTGAATATCACGTTAGACCGACCGACATTTAAAATATGAATGTGTTTTTAGTAAATTAAAAATGTTTAATTAAAAGCATCTCAGTCTATTGAACAATTCTGAAATTTCAGCACTTATGAAAATATAAACTTTTTGATTATTTTGTGAGATGCAACGTTTTTGAGTAAAATCGATTTGAAGTTTATGTTGCATACTCTACAAACAGCTACATATTTTTGGAAAATAGATTGGTTAAAAAATTCAACTAAGCAGACTAGGAAAATTAATTTAAAAAAGTAAATTATTAGTTTCATAAATACAAAATAGAATAATCTCTCTATTCAAATTGATAATGAAGTATAAGCGGCATGCCTTTGAGACATCCCTCTAAAGAAGCAAAATTGGTTATAACTGAAAATGATTTACATTATTCCTTGGTCATTCTATATTTAAAATATCATTTAAATACGTATGAAGAGGACATGCAATTTTAGATAAATCCATTCCTCAACAAGGTTTCGATCCTAGGATCTTTATATTACCGGTCTGCCACTGAGTTGTCCAGGATTCCGAAGATCAATCGATTAATGAATCCTTATAAATTGTAATATTGTATTGTTAGAAGTCCTGTGTTTGAATCTCAGTCGAGTATGAGTTTTTCTAAAATTGTATGTCCTCTTAATATTTAAATAATATTAGTCACGTTCTGGAAATTAAATTGCAGTAATCATCAATCACCTTATATTTCCCATATTAAAATAAGTCTATAGAATTGAACTGTGTAATCTCAACTTCATATTTTAAACTAATTTACAATTAAAAATACTTAATGCTATTTTGTATAAATGAATTCTACTATTCATGTTTACTTTGAACTTCTATCAAAATTACATACCATAGGGGAATATCCATTTGCTTTAAAAATTATTTACGTTTCAAATTCAAATATATTGCAATAAATTGTTGCTTCGAAAATACTTCGTTATAAAATATAATCATCCATAATTACGACTAACTTATGATTTAAGGTACGCGTGTGAATATTTCAACAGACTTCTTCAGTTCTACGTAACTTCTCTTACGCTTTGTTAGTCGTTACTGTGTAAAAAGTACACGGATTTCTTATAAATCAGTATAACTCCCTATCTACCTCTTCCCTTGTGACATTCTGGCATGAACCTATGAGCAACATCTGCAGTACCCGTTCAGTAAGTATTAAGCGTTAAGTGGGAGTGAATTACGAGAGGCACTATTTATATTGTGAGCCTAATAATAAAGAAACAGTAATTTATCATTGAAAATTGATTTATTGTTTTTCAAAATATTTTCCCTTATAATCTATACACTTTTGCATTCTTTAGAACCATTGTCAAAACATTTTTGCCATTCTGTTTGAGACAGCTTTAAAACATGGTTTTTTAACGCATCGGCAGCTTCTTCTCTCGATGAAAACCGTTGTCCACGCAATTTATTCATGATGTTCGGGGACAAAAAGAAGTAATTAGGTGCTAAATCAGGACTGTACGGCGGATGACCCATTAATTTGATTTTTTGAGTGTTCAAATAATCGATTGTTGGACGAGATGTGTGAGAGCTCGCATTGTCGTGATACAAAATGATCTTAAGGCGCTTATTCGCCTTATTTCCCTGTAGACTTCCGGCGAAAAAATGATGGTGTACCATTCAGAAGTGACCGGTTTATGTTCATGTAAAGGTACTGTTGCCACATGACCAGTTTTTCCAAAAAAATGCTACCGTTTGTTTCGAAATGCTTCGAGTGCGAACAACTTTTTTTGGGTTTGGTTCATCTTAAAACACCCATACAGTTGACTGCTATTTACTTTCTGGCTTATACGATATATTCATGATTCGTTATCTGTTACAATACTATATACGTCTTTTGAAGCACGGTTATTGTATTTCATAAGCATTTGCTTGCACCACGGGCATCTTTTTCAAATGTTTTCAAATTATGTGAAATTTAACGAGAACAAACTTTTTTGACGGTTAAATGTAACTGTTCATGCAATATCTTATACACGCTGGTTGAACTAATGTATAATGTTGCCGTAATCTCGCAGTATGTCACATGACGATCTTGTATCATCAGTTTTTGGACAGCATCAATGTTTTTTGGCACAACAACTGATTTTGGACGACCTTCACGACTTTCGTCGGTGAGCGAACTGCGGCCACGATTTCAGTCGTTGTACCAGCGTTTCACAGTGGCAAAAGATGGGGCTTCATCGCCAAAAGTGGAAGTAAGTTGATCGATGCACTCTTGTCTAGGTAATCCACGTCTAAAGTCGTAATAAGTCATCGCACGAAAATTTTCATGAGTTAATTCCATTTTTATGCTGAGGCACAATTTTTAAGTCACTATAAACACTACTAATCAAGCTCAAATGTGAAAATGTTCTGAATAAGGTTATACTCAAAAATATCGAACTTCCAATTGTAAATCTTAGATGGCGTCTTAAACACGCGGTATTACCAAAGATCATAATATAAATAGTGCTCCTCGTAAATGCTGCATCGCTCTAAATAATTACCTGCCTTATTCTGGGTACAGAACACACAGAGCGACTAATAATGCAAGTAGTTTTGTTTAACAAATTTGAATTTAAATTTTAAATCTAAATACCCTTTGTACAAAAATTATATTCAACTAAAATGATTATTGGGCACAAGTAAACAATATGAGCAGCTAAAATTAATTGTTGATAGAAGGTACTTACAGCATGTAATAATATTTTAGGGAGCATGTTCCTGTCAGATACCACAAAAATTTCACTTCACAAGAGCTAAAAGTTTTAGGTAAACCGGTTTGGTTGACTCTGAGGAAGAGAATGAAGTAGTTGGGGGCTGTGTCGAAGATCTTTCAGACGAAAATATTGAAGACAGTGAACACGAACACCTCCACTGAAGAAGAAGGTGAAAGTGACAATGAAGACAATTAAGTTGATTGTGTAATGAACAGTAAGTTTGTTTCTTAAGGAAAGATAAAAATACTGCCTGGAAACATACTATTAGAAGTAAATTTTCAAAGTTAACTGCTAAAAATATTATCAAGACATTTCCACGTCTAATTGTCAATCCACAGGTCATTATTGACGTAAACAATGCTTCCTACAATTTATGTCTAAGGAATTGGCCGAAGAAATAATTAGGTGCACGAATATTTAGATTAGAACTATACAAGGAAAAATTCTAGAATCAAAGATATTAAAGAGACAATTAAAGAAGAAGGTACGGCGTTCTTTGCACTCCTACTTTTGGGACTAAAGAAACAAAGTCACACAAATTTTCTGGAGTTATGGTGCACAGATGGAACAGGTTGCGAAATTTGCCGAACGTGTATGAGTTCTAGACGATTTTTGTTTTTATTGATTGCAATAAAATTTGATGATATAGGAGACAGGAATATGAGAAGAGATATTGATGAAATGGCTCCAGTTAGAATGACTTTTGAACAATTTATGGCTATCTGTAAAAATAATTACTGTATTATGGAACTGATGACGATATATGAGATGTTAGTGCCATTTAGAGGCCGTTGCAGTTTCATCCAGTCTCACCCAGCAAACCTGCTAAATATGGGTTAAAAATATTTGCAGTCTGCGATTCGAAGACCTTCTACGTAAGCAATTTGAAATTGTCCTGTGGTAAACAGCCTGAAGGCCAATATCAAAAGTAAAATAACCCGTATGAAGTTGTTAACAGATTAGTCGAACCATTCAAAGGAAAAAAAACGGAATATAACAATTGACAATTGATAATTGATTTAACATTCGGCACACTAGTTACCCACTAGCTAAAAAATTGCTAAACGATAAAGTCACCTCAATTGGCACAATACGAAAAAATAAAGCAGTAATACTACCCCAATACTTGCCCTATAAGACTAGACCATAGACATTCTCAATTTTTGCTTTTCAAAATGACGTCACTCTTGTATCGTACAGCGCAAGAAAGAACAAAATCGCAATCTTACTATCTATTATGCACAATAACGACACTGCATACGAAATAAGCAATAAATCAGATATAGTTTTGTTTTACAACTCTATTAAGGGAGAGTGTGACGTGTGCGCAATTATGATTACTTACATGATCATATTTCAAATTTATGTATATAAATAACTAATTAAAAAGATAAGTATTAGTAAAACGTCATTTATATAAGAAATCAATTTATAGAACAAATGAAGAAATTGTTTAACCACTGTTAAAATATGAAATATAAAAACCCTCCATTAATTAAAACTAAATAAATTAATAAAGGGTTATGAGAATCTACAAGAAATCAATTTAAAATATGTAAATAAATATTAGATATTAAGGTTGAAAATATAATTAATAATTTTTATAATAGTTACAGAGACGTGAGAGGACTAGACCCGGCATTCCTATCTAAAATATTAATAAACAACTGATGCAATTGTACGGGGCAAGTGTGGGAACGAGTGGGGAATGCATATAGTACGGTGCTAATCCGCATGTCCTGAAAAACCTGTGACAGATTAAACTTTTACTGCTTTTATGCTTACTAGTAGTGTATTAAACATTTAAAAACTTAATTACGAATGCGAGTATAGTAATTTTTCACCAAATTTTGAAATTGCCACCACTCAAAACATTTTTTAATATAATCTCGAAAAAGGCGGTATAATATACCGCCAAATATTATTTGCGTTGGTGTACTGTACTTACCGATACTTTAAAGTTGTTTGAATTTAGTTTTTACAAATACATAATTATTAATAATAAAAACAAACACCGTACAGCGAATTTTGCCACAATACAAGTACCTGAATGCCGGGTCTAGTCTTCTCACGTATCTGAATAGTTGATATCATTAGGGCCATCCAGTATTTAAGAATAAAATGAATTGTAAATGTTAAATAGAAAACTGTAATATTTAACTAAAATTCAAAACTCAAGAGAAACATGCAAACAAACCAAACATGAAAACATAACCCTATACATAGATGGCATCGCACATTAAATGAATAATAATAATAATAATAATAAAGTTTATATTAGTGTATCCGTTTATAAATGTCCTCTAAAGGATTAAATAATGAAATTTTAACACTCGAGTAGGGTAAATATAGATAATATGGGAAAAGTAGCTTTAAGA
>JAHWXV011103353.1:0-13696 GCA_024586415.1 Phrixothrix hirtus
ATCCTGCCCTATCATAATCTTATCTTAAGTATGTAGTTGCAGATGTCTGCGTCTTTTATTACGCCGCGGTGGTCAGACGGCTCGTGATAACATGTACACAGACCTTTAGAGATCACAAATCTGAAAAAAAATTTTCGCTTAAGAATCAATTATGAATACAGACTTGTCTGTAGATACTAATAAACGTGATTAATACATAAATACACTTTATTTGTTTACAGATATCATGTTACATTTGCTATTAAAGAACCTTTTCCAGTTAAGGTTAAGCTATTTTAAATCGCTTAAATTTGCCTTTTTCTCATTAATTATAAATATTATGTTAAATATTTAAAGTTAAGATGTTTTAATTACCACAAATTTGTATGAAATTTATTCACTGTTTAGTTTTAACTCAATACGATATTTATCAGAAACAATTTAACGTTGTGTAAAGCGGCTTAACGCAATGTAGAACATTTTCAAAAGTCAAAGTTATTTAAAAAATTCCTTCATATTCAATTATACGAGTACAAATATAGTAAAAATGCCATGTTTTTATATTAAAGCGATTATAAACTTGCATAATAATAAATCACTAGAAATTTTAAGGAAAATAGAGTTATTTTAAACAGTAATTAACGTATTATATTTGCGGTTATTTGATGAATAGCTGAGAACATGCATTAATGGTACTCTGAAATTGTTTGCGTCTTACTGAACCCGAACGTTCGTTCGACTTCGTTCATACAGCAGCTAAAGAGATATAGTCGGCCTGTCATTTCTTGTTCTATACAGTAGACGAAGTTAAAAAATCTGGTGTGAGACAACACACGACTAAATATAAATTTTCATTTAGCTAGGGTTTTCAGTTTCGTAGTCATTTTATTCAGACTTAAGGGCTAAAGTACTTCCGGTTACTCAACTTATAGAAAATTTTATGAAAAACCGCCTAGATTATATGAAAGGGCATTAAATTTGTAAGAAATATAGTAAAACTAAAAAAAATCGTTACAGACGATGGATAGAAACTCATATAAAATTTTGTTTCTCTAAGACTTTTGGTTTTCGAGTTATCGTGTTCACAGATACACATACACACAGGCACATACGCACACACACACAAGCGCGCGCACACACGCACACGCACACGCACATGCACACGCACACAGACCAATTTCCAAAAACATGATTTTCTTACTCAGGGGACCCGAAAATGTGTATTTCCACTAAAATTTCGACATCAAAAATTTCGGTTGAAAACATTACTTTCTGTTTTACCTATATTTCACATAGGGCAAGAGAAAGTAAAAAAGCAGGGACGGATTGAAAACTTTATTTGCAATTATTTCGAAAACTATGCAATTTAGGCGCATGGTTTATAAGTGTTTTTTATTGCGCATAGCAAGATGTATCTGCTGTTAAAGTAATGTCCTTATATCCAGAACACTCTGTATATTAGGAGTTCGGTAATACCTCAGAGTACATAATAATATATTCTTTGGTAATACTTAGATAATAAATACTAGCTATTTCACAGATTTTTACATTAAAAGGGTCAATAACCATATTAATCTTACTGATTAAAATTTCTTATCAATCACATTAGTGAAATTTCTACATTTATACCTGTTTTTTACACTTAAATTATATGTTCTATCATTTGATATTTGTTACTATCTAAAAGTAATGTAATTTTTCATATATTTATAAAACTCCTTAAGTAAGGGAATTTATCAAATAAATTAATTTAGAATTGGTTAAAGAATTTGTGAGGAAATAATATTATATAAATAAATTACAGTAGAAATGTATATTTTGTGTCGCTGCTGCTCTTAAATTAAAAAAATTTGACATTTCTTCGATTTGTTAACTGAAAATAATCGATTCCAAGCGAGACGCGGCAGTATTATTTACATAAAATTATAATAAAATATGACAGATATTCATTATAAAAATTTTTAAAATTGGCGTCGTTCAAATTTTAGAAAGAAAACAAATTTAAAATACGTAGATTTATTTGTAGTACACTATTAATTTAAAAAAAAAATTAGAAATGAATCGATCAAACAAGTATAATCACGTAAAATGTGTTTACCTAACGATTCCTATTCGTGTATTCCAATTATCTTTGAAAATTACCTTTCGAAGGAATTTCTTTTAGTTTCAAATCGCAAAATGTTAAACATTGTTTTAATCTTATTACTGTGTCTATGCCTTAATGTACAGGCATTTCCGAATAATACATCAATACGTATGATCATTGATATTGTAAAATCGTACGAACAACCGCTTTCAATAGTTGCAGGATTTTGTAGCATATTTAGTAAGCATTTCTGAGGTTATTCTTATTTAAATTTTTAATAAACCAATGATTATAGATTCGGTAAATTTTATGAAAGCTGCATCAAAGCAAGGTATTTTTATGAATGTTTATTGTTTACCCAATGATCAAATTCTACAATTAATAAATTCTAATAATGTATTGTATGTGGTTGATACAAATTGTAGCAAATTTCCAGATGTGCTATCAATGGTGAGTAATTTTAAAATGATATGATCATGTGAATGTATAAAAATGTAACTTTTTCTAAAATGTTTGTAAGTATAAAAAATACAAGGGGAATTATAAAATGAAAATAAGACATTTTTAATGACATTTTTCAATGCTATTTAGTAGAAAAAATTATTTTCAACTGTTGAGGCAGGAAGTTTGAAGTCAACGAGGCGTACTCACATGTGATCACAACATTATATACAATAATTTTCATTTGATAAAGAAAAATTCTACTCGGAAATTATAGAAAAGATAGAGTTACAAATAAAAATGTTTAGTTACATCTACTATATTTACATACAAACTTTGCATTAATGTAATATTATGATAGATTATAAAATGTAAGTACTTAATTTAATGAAAACAAAACGTCCAAATTTGATACTCATCGAAATAAGTAACTATTTCATTACGCTTTTGTTACACTTTATTTTCGTCTTCTTTATAACATATTTTTTTTCAAAAAATTACATTTTATTAGAAGGTGTATTTCTCAATTTTAATTTTTCTTTAGGATAGTTTAAAATAAAATATGAGCATCGAAAAATATTACATTTTTATTTAGCATTAAGGTGTACATTTTAGCATTTGTTTAATTTAAATCGGACTACTGGATCTATGTGAAAATGTTAATGTAGACCAATGTAAGCCCAGCTTTAGGGGTTCATTTTACCCCTTAAAATATTATTATGACAGATAAACAGATACAGATCTCTTGGATTTTAGTTGTCGACAACAAAATTATCAAAATCGTAGGGGCACACTTGAAGTAGTTTCCTTGTTTGTCAAAGGTTGTTTTGATGAGTGACAAGAGTTCGGGGTTTTGTTACTCCTTGCCATGAGTCAAAATATCCCCAGTATCTCCGGTATTCAGCATATCCTCTTGCTATAAGGGGAAGCCACCTTTTATTCAAGTCTGGTCTTTTTGTTTAACCACTTTACTTTGTAATTTATGCATTGAATTTAATTCCCACATTTCCTTAGCGCATTACTTTCAGATCCTTCTTACGACTTTTGTCTACAATTGTCCTTAACTTTCAATTTTGCAAATAAATCCTTATTTCGTTACATTCAATCCTAATCCCCTATTGTGACTCTCTTGGGCCTATATCTGTTTCTATTACCTGTCCAGATCATTTATTTATTGTCTACTTTTATCGCTTAGATTCAGGAACATCCGAATAAAGGGCAAAACAGGACTCCCTCCACTGCGATCGACTGAAGAATGTCACAAATTATAATCTTAAAGTGTTTCTAAGTATTTGCCCCCTGAAAAATGTTTTGCAGACGCTCATGGATAGATCTATTAGTTCTAGTTCTCCTCCTATTTGTCTTATTGCAGATTTTCATTATGTGACTAGAGTTTTCGTCTTTTCAATATTCGCATTTGCCCCAAGTCTCTTACAAATATGATTTGTTGGTTCTGTGTTCTACTATCAAATATGCAGCTTTAAATGCTCAATGCTTTTGTCCTTTATATAGTGCATTGCATTATTCGTAAGTTGTTCAACCTTTATTACTTATGGCTCACTGGTCTTTCCAGCGCTTCTTTGTTCGTTCTTATACTTTTTTATTTTTTATCTCCTGCTATAGTCTTACTTTCACTCCCGTTTTGTCACGTTTTTATTAATCTGTTTATAAAATAAATTTCCAAATGAGAACAATTGATAGGCAGGTTACAAATATTGATATAACCATAGTAAGTATCTTGATACTTCTAAAATTAACTATTGATTAAAACATCTTTGGGGCATGAAAAATAAAATTACTACAACAACTTTAATTCATAAATATATTGAATTTACTGCCATACTATACACAAGAAGCTTTATTTAACACCCGAGCCCTTAGTGAACCCAAATCTGTAAACACTTTTAATATATTGCGGAAAAAAATGTTATCAAATTTTTACATAGACGCAATTATAAATACGGACCTGACTACTCCTACTCCTACTTTGTAAAACGAATTTTTTGTTTACAAGATATCATATTACGTTTGCTATTCATGTATTTTTTCAATTTCATGGTCATCAGTATTTCAGTAAAAAGTTGTAGAACGTATCCTTTAAATCATCTAAATTTTCGGCCTCTAGAATTACTGCTTATTAATTATAAATTATTTATGAAATATTAAAGAATTTATTTGATAAATATATAAAATTGACACAAGTTTTAATTTTAGTAGGTATGATCTAGATGAATTTGTACAAAAAGATATTTGTTACTGCATACAAAGGTGTGTAATTACGTCAAATTTGCACGGAACTTTTCTATTTTGAACTAACTTAACAAAATTTAAATTGCACACCACAAAATTGATTGCAAATATTATTAATATTACGATATTTGTGGAAGGTTTTCGGGATTCTAAAACTCAATAGGCGCTTGAAATAGCATATCTGGGTGACCTTGTTAGTGCATTGACTCATACATTGGAATTCGAAGCAACCAAACAAGCATTGAAAGGACACACTCGCATTCGTGCAGTCGAAGAAGTCAAAGATGGTGTTGAGAGTCTAGAAGAGATGTTTTTACGATTACGTAAGACGCAAAAACCAAATGGTCGTAAACCACGATACTGAAAAGGGACATATTGTGACAAGTAGTTTGTACTTTTGCATAAAATTCATACCAGCGGAGAACAGCATAATCGCACGCATCAATTATTGCACAGCAGCTCAAAGAAAAGATGCGGAGGTCGGATCGTAAACCGATGGTTGACTTTTGCTCAAATAATCGGAATTTAGAGAACCGTAGGTCAGTTCAATGTAAAGTAATACAGAACTGGACACTACATTATTTAGAAGAAGTTGTAGTTCCTTGGACTTACCTTTGAGAACTTTATGGCTCTTGTATGTAGAAATGGAGAAAACATATGTAAAACGCACAAGCTAAATAAAAAATAAATGAGTGTCTAATTATAATTAAGCAAGTTCGTATTTAGCGAATACACCCTGTACCTTCATTGAATAATACACTTAAGTTATTAAATTTACTAAGGTAATGAAACACAAATTCGAACAATGACAAGTCCAGAATCATTTACTTTATGAATTTAAGAGAAACAAGATTCGAGATATATCATTTAGGCAACTTTTATCTTATTATTAACTAACACAAATGAACCTGATCAAATTAAAATGATTACTAATCACATCTGGAACTAGTAGAGATTATGCTCTTGATAAATTTCAAAGCACACAGATCTCAAATTCAAAATATCTTAAAATGGCAATAAACAAACTTTTTGGAAAGGGAGTAGTTCTATTCACGTAGGTAATAATTAATAAAAATGTAAATTGCCTTTAGTAATTAACCTCGTGATCGACAAAAACCCGACCTAATAGCTAAGAATTAGACCGGTGGTACGTCTATATAAAACTAGATATATATTTAGGTGACTATTAATCTAAAGTCAAAAAGGTAGCAAGCTTCATAACTGTGGCCTTACCGTTTACAAAATTTAACTGTTACACTACTAAAACTAATCCACAAGTACATAAATTATTATCGAAGTGAATAGGATATGAAATACAATTACTTTGAATTTAATAACAACCAATGTTAGGCAAAATATAAATTCTAAAACAAAAAAATGTATCGTATGTATTTAGTTGAAATGATAATTTAACATTTCTCAGAGATAAAAATGTAGCGAATTTTAATACACAAAATTAGCGTATAGTAGTTAAAGCAGATCAATGGAACAACTCATTTTCATTTTAACAGTCATCATTCGTCAAAATAAAACAAAAAGATTTTAACAACTTCCAATATTAATGATTTCGATCTTAATTGGACTGATATTACAAGGCAGCATCACAAAACAGTAGATAGCAGATATATTGCGAATATCTCGAATTGTTAAGGCAAACATACCTCACATGTCTTCAAATTAGGAAAAGTGCAAGGATCCTATGACACCAGCTGTTTCGCTCACTATCATCCGTCTCCAATCAGACGGGTAGCCGATGGTTGGCATTAGGTAACGGCAGCGTTCGAAGCTGATTACAGCTGGAAGTAGCTATAAACGGAAGTCAATGTAGTAGGTTCGAATTTAAGATAGACCAGAACTTGCTAAATAGAAAAAGAATAACCGGAAATAAATTATATTCACGAACAACAAAGGGAATAACATACCCGATCTCATTAGACGTCGGTTCTAAAACTAATTAATAAGGGCGGCACACAACACAAGTATTCTAGACAAAAGCATATAATTATTAAAACAAAACTTGTATTAACACACATATGGTCGGCCAAAGTTGAAAAAAGCTAGTTCTAAATCGGATTCGTTATCACATTTTTACCTCCTATAGACGTAAAACTTTAAATAGAATTCGATACTTTATACTATTAGAAACAGAAAAATGCCTCTCAAGTAATTATCCTAGTTGCACGACGCAAAATAAAGTAACGTGGAGTGCAATAGGTTTAAATCCCCTAAAAAAGCAATCTTAACTACTAAAATAACCCTAAAAAAGTGTTACAATTAACAAAGCTACCGTGAGAATACACAGAAAAATTGTCAAAAGCTAGGAACAGTCCCGCTGATAGTACAAAGCACCAGGAGAATTAGAAAGGATGGGTGTGAAGGGACGAATATCGATCTCTGCTAGCCATAGTCTTTACGTTTTTAGAACAATCGCAGGAAGTAATTGCTAAAGGATGCTGGATACGGGAGCAACGAAGACAAATAGTGAAGCCAAACGTTGTTCGAAATTGAAGATTACTGCCTTCACAGTTGCGATAACGCACAGTCAACGGAATGGACAGTTCCGCGCAGAATATGTAGGAATCCTAGAAATCAACAACATAAATATTGTCCACGGTATTTAAGCTGGAAGATTGTTGATCGAAGCCAAGGAAACGCTTAATGTATGATAATAGATTCCCAATTACTCTAAAGAAGGGCATCGAATTAGGAATGTGTACACCCATCTCATCTGTAATACGTTGCAAGAAAACCGGTGAGAAGTTTCTGCCTGTAAAGAATTTATCGAAGTTGCGTGTCACACCAAATCCTTAGATAACAGCTTAGCCCTTTAGTAAAACGATACAGCTAGACAATTGATACAACGATATGCCGACATATTTGCTACTTATGACGATTTAAAGGGAAGAACAAACGTTATGACGCACAAAATAAATACTGGAAATTCTCAACCAATACTTGTTAAGAATAAAGATGGTAGAATTAGATTCTGTATCGTCGCTTAAATAATGTGACCAAAAAGTACAGTTACCCTCTATCCAAAATTAACGACATTTTTGTTACGCTATCATTAGACATGAAAACTGAATATTGGCAAGTCGGCGTCTGGCAGTTAACAGTGACGCACTTAGGGTTGCGTAATGCACCAGCGGCGTTTGAAAAGCTAATGGAATGGATTCTCAGAGGGTGTTTTAGCAAACGTGTCTAGTATACTTGGATGCTGTTATAGTTATCGGAAAACCCTTTGATGAGCACTTGAAAAATTTAGAAGAGGTGTTTTAAAACGACGAACTGCACATTTACAGCTTAGTTCAAAAAAGTACAACTTGTTTTAAAACAAAATCAAATACTAGTCATGTGGTTTCTGAAAAAGGTGTGGCAACTGATCCAGCCTGTACGAGGATGGTCACAACTAAACGATAAACATGAGTTACGAAGCTCCTTATGGTTATGCATTACCATCATTAATTACGAAACTTACTGAAGAAGACCAACCATATTTATGGAACAAAACTGCCAGCAGTCGTTTGAAATACTTAAAGAACATTGGTAAATACGCCCATGGTCAGTTACCCTAGAATGGAAGGAAGATTTGTCTTAGACATCGATGCTAGCCACGTCAGAATCGGTGCAGTTCTATTACAAATCCAAGGTGGACAAGAATGTGGGCAAACATGAAAGGAACTATTCTGTTACGCGCAAAGAATTGCTTGCGTTGATAAAGGCTGTTGAACACTTTTACGAATAGCTTTACGGACAAAATTTATTAAGAACCGTTGATACAGGGTTGAAATGGCTACTACAGTTTAACAATCCAGAAGGCAAAATAGTGAGATGGATTCAATGGCTACAAGAGTATAATCTTGAAGTGGAGCATCGTGCCGGAAGAAATCATTTAAAAGCTGCCACTTTAAGAATATCGCCCTGCCTAGAACATTGCAAGCATTTCTCTTGGTTGGAGTCAAAAGTTGAAGAATTAATCATAAATCGCACTACTGTAATCAACGATGACGGAAACCGGATAATATCAGACGAGATCAAGAACGTAACCCAGATTTGAAGTTGTTATTTAAATGGACGAATAAAGGACGAAGATCAGGTTGGAGGAAGTTTCTCCATTTAGTATCGCTGTTAAAGTATATTGGTCTCAATGGGACTCCTTGCACGTTCAGGATGGCCTTTTGAAAATGACGATGGAAGTGAAACACGAATGCAGTTGGTGGTTTCGTCAAGTATAGTTGCGGAAGTCTGCATGATGATTCATCATCATCAGTAGGGCATGTGGGAGTAAAGAAAACTCTGGAAAAGGTCCCTGAATGATTATTTTAGATAAACTGCAAGGATGATGTTAAGAAGTTGTGTCAAAAATATTTTATATGTGCCTCTAGGAACAGTCCATTTGGAGAGACGAATGGCATCGATGATGCAATATAATGTGGGTAGTCCATTTGAAAGAGTAGCAATTGCTGTAGCTGGTCCATTTCCCGAAATAAATACACCTTAGTGGTGATGAGCAAATTAAGGGGCAGTTACAGTGGCCAAGACCTTGGTGAAAGAACTGTTTAGCCGTTTTGGCATTTCATTGGAATTAAATTCAGCTCAAGTAAGACATTTTTAATTAACCTTATTCCAATGTCTCTGTCAGCTGTTGAAAATACGCAAGAGCAGAACAACTGCTCTTTATCCACAGTCAGATGGAATGGTGAAATGCACGAATCGAACAATGGGAAAATTGTTGTCAAAAGTTGTCTCAGACCATCAAAGAGATTGAGAGTAATACGTACATTTGTTTTTCATGGCGTATCAGTTAGCTGTAAACGGGACGGCAGGAAAGACTCCAGCTAAAATGTTGTTTGGGCCTTAAATTAGGCTACAGTGTGATTTAAATTTTGGTAGCAAGCTTGAAGAGGAGATAGTTGATAAAAATGAATATGCCGAAATTATTCGAAAAAAACTAAATTCATTTCATGAGAGAGTTGGGATCCAGATTGCTAGTGATGGAATGAAATTTCACTACGATAGAAGTTATAAAGTGCGAGGATTTCAACCCAATGATCGGGTTTGTTTGGTTGTACCAGCCTCAATTAAGCGGGCAATGTTTATCTCCCAAGTTGCAAAGATCCTGGAGATGTCCGTATAAATTGATAAAATGATCAACAATGTAATCTATGAAAAATTAAAATGGCTAGAGGAAAATCTAAAGCGGTTCACATGAATCAGTTAGCCTCATCTGCTGGGAGGAATACAAAACTAGACCAACGTTGAAAATATAAAAGTCGAGGATAGTAAGCAGTCATTTACTGAATTTATGTCGACATATTGGGTACCCCATCAGTGAAGAATACAGAAATCAGTTCGATGTACCAGAGTAGCGCCCGTTGGCTCATTGTGTTGCTAAAGACGTCCGAATGTTCCGTAGCGTCGCAATTGTATTTAAAAAGACGTATGGTGTGTACAAGAAATACAATAGCAAGGTTAGAAATTGGAAAGGCATACCAGTTCCGTCACCGCCATGGCATCTGAAGCATTTACTACCTTGTGATGAAAGCCTTATGCTATCAGAAGCCACGTTACGAAAACTTGTGCAAAGCATTATGGGACTAAAGAAAGAAATTTGTGCCGGTGCTGGTAGAAACTTAAAATCCAAGAGGAACTCCACAAACGACGAAATCTGTGGGCTGCCACTTTTTCAGGAAATGGGGCTGCAAATATGACTTGCAGTGTAAATTCCAGATTCTGCAAACTAATATAGGAGCCTCACAAGAGCAAAGTCCAACATCGCTGTTATGAAAGATAACGGTTTTAAGGAGGGTCGGTGTAACAACGTTATAAATAACAATAATTTTGTGGATAAAGTCTGTAGAACTAAAATAAATAATGTAATCAGAAAATTGCTTATTACTGCACCTTAAATCTATAGTGGTAGCAATGAGTCATAACGTTGGAATTTATTACATGAGCATTCTGAATAATTTTATTCTTTACTAACCTAGACTATTCTTAGAATTGTTTCTTTCTATATAAATAGCTGTTTAAATTCCTTTTTCGTTGAGTTTTGGTAACAATCTTGTCTTGTTAAGTTGTAATGTTTCTTGTCAAACGTAGAGAAAACGTGAAACGCGAATTCAGAATTGCAACAATTTATGCGTGTTCTCATTATGAATATAAATTAGTAATACCGGAAGCTTAATTAATAAGACATTTATAAAGACTTGACAAACTTTAAGAGAGTACAAAACCGCGCAGGAATGACATATTTTTGTCTTCTATAAAATAGATATAAATAATCATTGGTCCATTTACATAATAACAAGAGTAAACGAACCAATAATACCTGTATAAAGTAGAAATTAATTAAAACAGATATTGCATAGAATTAGGCAATATTTAACTTGACAATAACCGTCCTAATTAAATATAGATTATTTCGATAACCTGTAAAATTAATAAAGCAACAATCTAAGAAAATTTAATTAAGAATTAATTAATATAAAGTAACTAATAATAATTATGCAATATTGCATCATGTTAGGTAATGTAATATACAAATGCATGACGCTATAGCGTTAAAACGCCGATAAAGCATTAGACAAAGAAATCGGAAATAATTATGTTCGTGGAAGAAAGACGGAATAAAGCCAGTTCAATATAAAAGGTCTGCATTTTCATAGCAAAAAGAAGTCTTCGTACGAGACTCGACACAGGGTTTTACTCTAGGTAAACCGTACCAGACCGATTAAAGTTTCTCCGAAGGTCAAGCATTTTTATATTAAAAATTGTAGCGATATTCATGTGACGTTTTGTCAGTCTTCTATAGCTACGAAATCCTGACCACAGTTCCGGACAAAGATCTGTGGGAATCAGCTTAGTAGATCTAAAGCAAGTTTCCCATTTCCGGGCTCTAAATTCAGACTGAACTATGTTGCTAGATAGCAAGTCGATCCAATTCCTAGAGCTAGATAACCGAGTACCATTGGCGTTGTTTATTCCGACCCTGTAGACAACTGACTCTTGACCGAACGTGAAGTAGTTGCTAGGTAACAATTCAAGTTCAACGATAAGCGTCGCCAGCGTCGCTGCGTCTTAAGTTGTATCGATAGCGGAAACGCAGTTATCCTGATTTGTAGATCCCTATAAGTGCCGGATGTCCAGTCGTTTGCAGATGCGTTGCCAGGTAGCAATCTGCAAACGACACCTGAGATCGCGACGTATAGTCGTACCGAGTGACAAAGGTTACGGGCACTACCAGGCGCCGTCCCCTTACATGCTTGTTCTGGTTTTTTACCGCAACATTACGTGCACAACCGCGCTCGTCAGCGATCCAGTTGTGTCAACGAGCCGAGGTTTGCTATAGCTGACGCGTTCAAAATTGATAAGGAAGACTGAAGCTACGAGAGGCGGACCACGCTCTGTTGATATCAATACGACGCGTCGTCTTAATATATTAAATCACCGTTCATTTAAGTACAACGACCTGTTATTTTGCTTTTCTTTGCATCAAAAAAAGTTAAGTTCTAATTAGCTGCTAGATTATTTCTATCGTTGAAATTTTGTTAATTTTCCTTTGTTTTCTTTTAATAAAATTGTTCTGTAAATAATTTCGTTCTCATTATTATCGTTAGTTCATAATTAAATTGAGAAAACAAAAAATTATAAAATAATTGCCATGAATGTTCGTTTCATGACAGAGGTTGAAATTTCGTCAGATCAGTAAATGACGTGAACTAATAAATAGTTATTCCATAGGAACTTCGACCTGAAATCATTGGAACCGGAACCATAGCATCCACGTATATCTGGAGTAGATCCTACCGCCAGCCTGACCCGCACGACTGATTTACCTTCTGCTAAAATATAAATTCCTTGATTTGTCTGCGTGTTTAACAAATCATATTGAAACATCACAAAGTAGCTGTTATAAATAAATAGAAATATAATCGTTTATTATAAGTGTACTGTAATAGTATATTACGATACAAGATTGGTAAGTGCCTTATCACAGGTCGAGAAAAAGTTAGAAAAACGAAACCCAAAGGGTCGAGTTTTGCTAATTTTCGAGACCTGTTGTACTAAGGCACTTGACAATCGTGTGTCGTACACCATTTTTTGCGCTAACAACAACTTTCAAGTAATTACGACAATTTGATATCAAACCTTTATTCTGTTTCATAACAGGACTAGTACCGTTATGAACCATAACGTGCTTGTTATTGTGGCGTTACTACGATAATCACAACAGTTCGGGAAATATAAATATTATAACGTGACAATCAACATGGCCGGCAAATATACAAAACAGGTCGGAAGCACAAGAAATAAATATTTAAGTGGTAAGGTGTAAATAGATCATTATAATTTATTATCAAGGTCAATAAAATGAAGGTAATTTATTTTTATCTTCTGTTTGTTTTTCTCCTCCGGCAATTAAAATTTAGTAACATTAGTACTTGGAATGTTAACGTATTTAATTTTGTTGTGCATCGTTAAGCGGAAGGTAACGCCTAACTATAACATTAATGATTTAATTTTTTTAAACCATTCGGTGGTATATGAAAAGCTATTTGATATGTTAAAAGCACTGGGAATGCATTTTATTCATATTATACTTAATTAGAACTTTCTGTGATGGTGCATGGCCGAAATAAAATTTCAATTAAATACGTCTTTATTTAAGAATCGAATTAATTACGTTTGTACCTGTTGAAAGTTTATGTAGTATAGGGTGTGACATGTTTTAAATCTCTAAATTTAATTCCCAAAGTCTTAGAAATGTATTTTAATTGTCCACTTAACTTCAAAAATTTGTTAAAATGATTACAAAATTTAATTTTACTTATTAATCTCATTTATATTTTGTTACGCCCGAAAGAATGACATGTAGTACATATATATATATATATATATATATATATATATATATATATATATATATATATATATATA
>JAHWXV011103428.1:0-14076 GCA_024586415.1 Phrixothrix hirtus
TGCTTTATTCCAGACACATTTTCTTTAAAGTAGCGCCATATTAAATGTGTGTTTTTCTACAAAATCCAAATTGAGCTATTAAAATTTGGTCACATGTGATCCAAAGTTTATTTGGTTTTGACCCTGTATAAGGTAACTTCATAAAATATTTAATTTCTACTTTTACGCAAACTACCATTCCAACAATTTATATCTATCCTCGCACGCGACTGGAACAATTTCATTAGAATCCAATAACCGGAAGTACCACTTTTTGGTTTTTCGAGATTTTCTCGAAATCGGCTATAACGATTTTTTCAAAATTTCATATTTAAGTTTTCTATCTTCTACACAGAAGATGTCAAGAATTTAGTTAAAATCTAATGACCGGAAGTTCTACTTTACTCTAGTCATTTTCTAGTTTTTCGAGGTTTCTCGAAATCGGCTGAAAGGATTTTTTTTAAATGTTATATTTAAGTTTTTTATCTTCTACGATTCAGACGCCTAAAATTTAGGTAAAATCTAATTACCGGAAGTAACACTTTATTCTTGCAATTTTGAAGTTTTTTGCGATTTTCTCGAAAACGTGTTTAACAATTTTTTTAAAATTTGCTACGTTTCTTATGTCTTTGACATCCTTTTTAGTGATCTTAGAGGTTTTCCTGAAAAAATGCGTTGAAGTGAGTTATCAGGGACAATCTCTGGAGTTAAGCTGGGTTTTGCGTGTCTAGTAACTTGGATGGGTGTCTGTTACAATTATCGTTTCCAGGGTTTTGCGTGTCTAGTAACTTGGATGGGTGTCTGTTACAATTATCGTTTCCAAAATAAACGTAAATAACAATTTAATCATTTGTGGATACTATTTACATATCTATGAGCGTAAGAGAAAGTCGTGTGTTGTCTTACACCAGATGTTTTTAAAGATGTACTGGTAGCGCAAAAAATTTTTTGAACCAGGCTCGTACCATGTAGGTTTTATCTCAGTTGCTGCATACTAAACCATAAACTACATCTACAAATAACTATTTCAGCCTGTTTTATATCAATTATTTGATTAGTCCTATATAACTGGCATTCATTGACTATTATAAGACTTTTTTTTCAAAGAAGATGTATTTTGAAAATTAGAGTATTTTCGGTGATTCATTAATTAACTTAATTAGAATAAATTGTAGTGAACAAATTTTACTTTACAGATATCAGCCAATGTTTACATATTATTGGAAAATGTTCTTGGTATTATTTACGAAAAATAACATTCGCCAGATATCCACGAAGCTGTTGAATATTGTTGATATTTCAACAACTCAGTATCTAAATATGGCATTCGAGCAAAATTTAATATTATTAATTAGACAATTGGTAAAATGTGGACTGTTCTACATTATTTTACTAATGTTTCACAACACAGTACGCAAGTCTCTTTACCCCATCGGTACGAGTTGAATTTTATATGATTGCAAGTTTTTCTTGAATAAATTGGTAAAGCAAAGTATGAAAACGTTTAGAATAAACCGCATTCTACTTCAAAGTACATTCTGGATATTCTCAAGTGATTGGCAGGTTTAGAGTGCATATGTTGTTTGCTTAGCAGTGACCAACGCTTTTACATTGTTGCGCTCATCACCTTACCCCTTGCGTCAAGGGGTAACCGCCACCATATTGTCTTTTAAAAGCACGATGGACATTATCAATAAAGTTGGTCTGGATAAGCCATTTGACACTTCTTCATAGCTACTAAATTCCGGGATTAAAGACCTTACAAATAATCGGTTTAAGAATCTCTTCCCATACGTTCTTCCTGCTGCTGTATAGTTCAGGTGCCTCGCGTTTTGACTATATTTTCACGAAAAGATCGTCTTGTGTGGATAAACTAATGTGCCAAATTTCAACTCATACATTGAGTCGTTCTAACGTAATAAAAAAATCATTATTTTTGGCGTTAACTTTGAAAACAATACGAAAAGTTAAAAATACTTTACTAAATTTTTCTCGAAAAATGGTCACCATTTTATCCCTACAGTCTACAGTTAAGTATTGATGGTGCAATATTCAGACACCTTGTATAATATATGATGGATGATCGAGGAGGGCTTCGTTATAAAACTATCTATACTTTTTTATATTATTTAGAATAGTTATGCGCAGAAATATGACAATAAATTTGTTTATTTTTATCTACCTGTGCAACACTTAATTATTTTGTTAATCTACAATTCATTTTTGAGTCAGACTTTATATATTTACTATCAAGATGATCTACTTGCCAGGTTTCCCTGGTTGCTTAGATTCATCACCGCGTGATCTACGTATGATTTTTTTGTGACATTCTACTTTTATAACATTTTTAAAATTCTCTTTCTGCTGTTGCACCGACCAATCCAAAAGGATCTTAAATTTTAAAACACTGCATGCGTGCCTTGTTGGAAAACCCTTTGAAGTTGCGCATATGACATCATAATTTTCGAAAGATTCCTTGCTTTATGGGTTTACTGCCTGCAAGACCTTTCCGTGTTGAATATACAATTTGAATTTGTCCTTTCGATTTTTAGTTTCTTTTACATTATGGATTCTATATCCAAACCCGCGTTTTTTATAACGGAGCACATTGCAAACTTTACTAAATTTTTATTCTATAGTCTAAGAACTGCATTTTAAACTTAGAAATACTGTTAGGCAATTTCTACTTAAAGTAACATTTCAGAAATTTGAAATAGGTGTTAGCTGATTTCAATTTTCTAATGTGAGAACTGAGTAATTTTTGTATATGTTAATTATGAGGGTCTAACAATGTTTAATTTTGTATATTGACACACATATTAAAATTAAAGAAAACAATTTACGTTTCAGGGTTCAGGCGAATTATATGATTTGGAGTATAATGGAAATGATAATTATATTCCTTTCTGAAGATTTGCAAGAATTAAGCGATAGTTATGACTGCCTTACAAATTCATCACCAACGTTTAAAAGTAGATTAAAGTTTTGTAAACTATTTATGAGCAAATTGTTAGTTGTATATTAATTTCTTAAACATTTTTCATATTACTTTTTATTATAGCTTTCAACCATTACCTTCAGATATCGCTTATGCTAGAAAATATTTGCCATTGGAGAAGAAGGAAAAAGTTAAAGATATGCTTAAAAATATTAAAAATGAATTTATTGATCTATTAAAACAAAATGCTTGGATGGACAAAGAAAGTATAGAAAATACCATAGATAAGGCAAATAGTATAGGTGAAGCAATCGGAATGCCGGATAACTATTTTGACGATTCCATTTTTGAAAAGTATTACTCTGAAAAAGAGGTAATAAATATTTAAAAACATTAAATATAAATAACAAGTCTTTTAGTTTGTTTTAGATAGTGAAGACAACTTATTTAGTATATTTACGAACCACATGAAATTCTTAGAAAGTAGAATGTATGGTAGACTTAATAAATCCAAAGAAAATTTTGACCCAGTGTTATATCATTTTGTTACTGATGTTAATGCATTTTATTCTCTAGATTATAATTTACTTAGTAACAACTCAACAAAATTAAAAATAAGATTTAAATTTTACACTTTTATTTTCTAGTGTTACCTGTCGCAATTCTTCAAGGATTATTCTACAACACTAATAGACCTTCATACTTAAATTATGGAACACTAGGATCGTTAATAGGACATGAAGTTACCCATGGCTTAAGTAAAGAAGCGAGTGGACTTGATAAATATGGAAAACCAGGAAAGATGTGGACTGAAGAAACTGCTAAAGCATTCGATGAAATAAGTCAATGCATTATTGAAGATGCCGAAAGTTTTAATATACAGAACACGGAGAAGAATGTTTGTATCATGATAAATTTATTTCTGGTGATTCAAAATAATTGAATTTTAGATAAACGGAACCCAAACTCTTGAAGAAAATATAGCGGATTTAACTGGAATGAAAGTTTCTTACAACGCTTATAAGAAATGGGTACAAAGATACGGAGAAGAATTACCATTAAGCGGTATACATTATAATCCATATCAGTTGTTTTGGATCTCAGCTATCTCTGATGAATGTTATAAACAAAGCGGAAAAACGTTGGAAATTTTACTGAAAAACGATTTACATGCGCATAACGAATTTAGGGCAACTTCTCCGATGCGGCATAATCCCGATTTTGCTAAAGATTTTAATTGTCCCACAAATTCCAAGATGAATCCCTCCAAAAAGTGCCAAGTATTTTGAAAACTAGTTAATCGAATTAGGGAATATATAAAATTAATATGTTGTTTTTAGAAATGTACATAGATAAATGTTCTTTATAAACAATATTGTGTTTCACGCTTTATAGGCGTAATAAAAATGATCTTTCAAATCCTATCTTAATTTAGAGTTACGGTATTTAAATTTTCTTTAATTTACAACCAAAATATACTGTTGGTTGTTTGATACAATAAAGGTATCGGTAATACGCCAAAAATAATAAGGAATTATACAAATTCAGTGAAGTGCGGAACCTTTCAATATGTATCGGTAAATTAATATAATAACTATACAGTCAAATTGGTAAATATTATAATTACAACTATTATTTTCTCACAAAAAAGTTTCTAATCCATCCAGTTTTATCCAGAAAAAATTATTGCTCGCAGTATTTTTTAAAATTGGGCAAAAACCTGGTTTTTATTTGTCGTTGATACGGAGGTGAATATTTTAATGTTCGAGTTATATACAGAGTGCTTATTTCAAAACTTTCAATGGACTGTAGTTAAAAAAAAAGAGCTCTCGTAAATTACTCAAAACCGTTTCGGTGTATGGAGAAGGAACCAAAATATCCTTACAAATATAGCCTCGTCCCCACTCCACATCCACCCCAACTTCAAAATCTTAAAGCCCCTGAAAAATTCTTTTCATTGATACCATACAAAGGTAATTTTGGGTAAGTACTTATTAATTAATTCAATAGTAAGGTATAGGAATCATCGTGAACTACTTAATTAATGGGGGAGGATCATGTAAACCGCCGTTTCTTCAATAATTTTATTTGCAAAAATGGAAAACTTTAAAATTGATATAAAGCACATTGTAATATCTAGGATTTAAGGTATATTATATATTTTTTTCATATAAGAATAGTTAAAATTGACGGCGCAGTAGTTGCTTGAAGTAGCCTCAAACAATTTGAGCCGTGCAACACTAAGGTCGCTCTAATTAACTGAAATCAAAAAACCAAAGATTTTTCGTTAAAATAGATTAATATGCTTTGCATGACAGTTGATTTTAAAGAAATATTGAAATATTAAAAATTCAGGACAATTTTGAAAAAAACATCACTTTTTTGTTACAAACTAATGGAAAAAAACAACATTTATTATTAAAGTTTTAATAAAATTCTAGTATTATATAAAGGCCAATGACTCAAAGAACATGTGTGCAAAATTTCATTAAAATCGCTTCAGAATTTTTTGAGCTACATTGCACGGCGCGCGAAATTTTACATTTTGAGAAAAACACGTTTAAAGTATTTGAGAGAGAAATGTAATGTTTAAGGGTACTTACGACTATATAAACTTAGTCTGCAATGTCAGGGACGTAAAGTATGCCTTTGTCTTCAGCAATTGAATCCACTTGAGCCACTGCTTCCATTTTTTTAGCTGTTCTCGACTCTTTGACTTGTTCTGGCTACGGCGTTCCTGTCTTTCCACTCGATTTTTGTTTTTGTTTTACATTGAAAACCTATTTGTAGTCCCAAATCTGTCCTTACTTGCAGAATGAATGTGTAGTAATCGTTAAACATGCCTCCCGCTAAATAAGCAGCAATCTCAACGATTTTTCAACGCAGTGTAGATGCTTGGGAGCCAACCGCCATACTGTCACATTAAAAGATTCATTTGCGTTCTGCATATAGCCACCGAAGCGTCTCTCAAGCAAGTCATCACGGGATACATCCTCGTAAATTGTCAGTATCTGCTTTTTCACATCAGGATGTAATAGAGAAGGATGAGTATAAGCTTGTGCTGCATTGTTATCTTCCGCGACATAATACGCACACGACGAGTCGGCGCACAGAGGACAATACTGGTGCTGCGGCATTTGATCGGTTGATATTAAATGGAAATAAGTAGCTATGATTGCTTTTTCATGTCATTTTGTTAGTGTGAATTCTTTCGAATGGCTAGACGATAGTATTTTGTTAATTTTTTTATAAGAACTTCAGTAAGTTTCCCCTTGCCCCCGAATTTAGCGGATGTTTTTAAATTTCGTAGTCGACTGCCCATGCGTTTTTTAATATGACCCGCGCATTCGCTCTTCGTTACTTTCAAATCATCACCGTAAGGTTCTGCATCTACAATGGCTTTCAAGGCGTTGGCATTTCCATTTCCAATATAATTACTAATACCCCACTCCATAACGTTCCTGCGATCTTTGAAACATTTCGAATATAGAATCGACTTCCATTTTTCTCGAAGAGCCTCGATGATTTATTGGGAAATTTTCTCTGTGCTCTGCATATTCCGGACCATTTGAATCTCTATATTTGAAGTAAATTCGGGCTTGACAATAACTATTTTTAACAATCAGATCTATTCATTTTCCTGAGTGATACGCTATTAGAGTAGTAACACCAAAGAGGGACGAGAACCCGCGCATTTTCCAAGAACCGTCACCACTAACAGTCAAATTATGAATAGGTCTCTTGTTCTCTTCATTTATTTTTATTTCATCGTATACAGAATTTTTGCAACAAACATCAAATACTTTCTTAGTAGACGCATATAAAATTGCACTATTCCCTCCTAACTTTTTTTGCTCAATCCTGGTCCCAAGTCCATTACCAAAAAAAATATTTATGCCTTCTCGAGGTACTCTCAGTAATTTCATAGCAAAAACTGTGCTTCAATTAATTTCAAAGCTATTGTATAAATCCTTTTAAAGACAGCTGACCTGGAAATTGAGTAGCCAAATGGAAGTCTAGTATTTTAACATAGACGAAATTCAAATCAAAATTAACCGTAAGTGTTTTAATCAACTGTTTTAAAAACGTACATTGAACAAATGCAAAGTGCTTTATGTTAGTCAAATAACATTCTGTTTTAATTTGAATAAATAAATTTAAAAAAACAAACCAGGAGTTCTTTCCCTAAAGCATATAAATAAAATACCATAAAGTCTTGTTTACTACCTGTCAGTAGTTTTCAAAGGGAAACGACCGAAGGGTTTGTAAACATTACATGTTTCGTTCGAATTTGTGTATTTAATAGTTTAAATGTGATTATTGTTGATTTATTATTTTATTTTATTTAATTTGAAATTTTAAATAAATGTATAGATCGTAAATCTCTGTTTTTACTTTCTAAAAAATAAATAAGTCGTTAATTAAATTTATTTGGTGAGATCTCTAGGGTGACTAACGTAAATATTTGTCTAGACCGATTATGCAAAGGTTCTTAGCAGGTAACAGTACTGATTGTAAATATTAAGATCCGTTATACGGAAGGGTGTTAATCCTGAAGTGGTTGATAAAGATCAATGCAACTTCGAATCAGTTTGTCTACTTCATTCTAAAACTAAACAAAGATTACGTAACTAAAGTACGTAATCAAGCAATTTATTATAATTTTTTATAGCTACCAAACGAAGCAGACAACAGAATGTGACTCGCAAAAGTAGGCTAACGATGTCAAAGTCTCGTCTCTGCATCTGTAGCGCCAAAGGAAATGCCCGTTATGGAATACTGAATTTGGAAAGCAAATAATTCTTGAAGTCATTGTGACTCTTTCTGAAGGAGTAGGCAACAGTGTTACCCGATAATCCCTTAAATAAAAATAAAAAATGTTGTTGTTGCGGTAATTTATGGTTCCACATAAACCTCTATTAAAGCATAATAACTAATTAAAGAGGTATACCGAGAACAGTATGTAGTACGTACCCCGAAATCGCCTTAGGCAGCAATATGCGAGCAGTAATGAAGTAAAAGCACCTAATGGCTAATTTATAAACTTAGGATAACACTAGATTAAAAGCAAACGCTATGTGACAAATTGATATATTTTGAACCTTAAAGGGTATAAATGGAAGTTTAGAGCAACGCACATGGTATATTTTATCAAATTCTGATAAAAATCGCATTTACGTATACAAGGTTAGGCAGAATGGCGTATCTATTTTATTTATGGTCATATTCTATAATTACTAAACGTTACTTCAAAAACCAAACGAACGGTTCTTGAGGAAATACTCTTGAAGTGCAGCGCGAAAGTTTTGCATTACTCGTTGCAAAATTTCAATTGGGACTGCGTCAATCTCTCTGCGAATTTTTAGTTTTAGTTCTTTCAAAGTTTTCAGTCGAGTAGCAAAAAACAACCCCAGAGGAAAAATTGCACCGGAGATCCCCAACTTTAGAAATGACACGACTAGGAAACATTCTTCGTATAATTGTCATGAACACTCTAGCAGTGTGGGAAGTGGTTTCGTCTTGTTGAAACCATATCCTTCGAATGCCTACACAACCTTTACGAAGGTGTTCCAAATTTCGCAATACTTGTTGTTAACGTTGTCATGTGACGATAACAGTCAAGCAGGTTTCATCAAAGAAGAATGGACCAAACATTCCAAAAACGGTACTTCGATTGTTGACAAAACTTGTCAGATAAAAACGAGCTTCATCTGATATCAGCAAGCAATCAGTGGTATCCGGACTTTCAGCAATTGTTCTTTCGAAACGCTTACAAAAGTTAAGGCGTATTCAAATATCTCGAGGCAAAATCTTTTGTACGACTTGAATTTTGTAGGGATGGGAGTGTAAGTCTTTTAAGATGTGGCATAAACTTTTATTTGAAATATTGAGTACTGATGGTTATCAATTAGCCAATCGTTTAGGGCTTCGAAGCACATATTCTCTTACCCTTTCAGCATTTTCAGGTGTGCGTATAAAATGAGCTCGTCCTTTTGGTTTTTCTCTTGCAGCTCTCGAGCAGGAACAGGATCTCGTCGATTTAAATGATAATAACGGGTGGTCACAATAGAATGGCATTCCTAAAACAATTTTAAACACCAAAATAACGTTAGATGTTTGACCAAGCTAAACAGACACTTTTCGCAAACCCCTGGCAACTTCCATAAATTGACAGTAGCCTCAGAAGTTCTTGGTCTACCTGGCCATTTCGCGTTTAAAACACTACCGGTTTCCTTGAAAGACTTTAGTCAATTACGGATAGTTTTTGCTATAGGTGCTTCACCACCATACTGACATCTAAAATTACGTTGCACTGTTATAACGAACTCAGTTTATACAAGACATATAACACACTACGCCTTCTGTTACGGAGTAGCCATTGCACTGCACTGACTGAGCAATGGCGCCGTTATTCTCAAGGTCAAGCAGGTCTGTCAACTGCAGAATCTGAATTCTCGCATTTACGGGAGCAAAACTTGGGACAGTTGATGAATCAAACACCACAAACTAGAATAGTGTGTCACTTTGTACAGATTCTAGGGCGCATTAAAACTAGGCAGTTCTTTTACAAACTCCCGGTATTATGAAATGAGGGACGTTTGAAAATAGATACGCTATTCCGCCTAACCTTGTAGAATTAGGTTTAGAGGGCTCTAGGGACACGTATATCTATTCAACAATCCCTTCTGTTTCTTCCATAACCGGATTTAAATGCAATTTAGAAAATGTTAAATATTCTCTCTCTCTCTCTCTCTCTCTCTCTCTCTATTTGAGGAAGTTTCATATACACGATTTATCATCTAATAGCTTAGAATTATCCCAAAACGTAGTTTTTCAATACCCTAATATTCTGTTTAAAAAATGTATTCTATTCCTTTAAACTGTAGATAATACAGAAGATTATATTTGTGTCCTATATTAAGTGTTTATTACATCCTGTATGAAACAGCTGCCTATTTGTTTAATTTTTAAATTATAAAAGAAGTTCTGTATTATACTTATGTATGCTGTAATTGAATATAACTGCGAAGTGTCATATATCAGGCAATATATTTACAAAAAGGGTTTCATTGTTTATTATATTCATATACATAAATAAAATCTACAGCGTGCGAGATGGACTTTTCTAAACTATGGAACTTAAACAGAGTTTGGTGGTTAAAAAAATCACCGTTTGAAAAAAAGCTAATTGCAACTTTAACAGTTAGTTTAATTGTGATAATCAGTTTAATGATTTATGTTAATGAAAGGTTTAACGGTAAGTAGGAAATGCTTTTATATTTTTAACTTATAAATAATACGAACAAAACGATTATATGTAAGCATTTTTGTGCAAGGGTGATTAATAGGTTTTACGTTGTCCCAGCAGGAATTTTTATAACTTGAATTTATAAAAACACAGTTACACTGTAACTATCCAATACATACCACACGTATTTCTTAAAATAACTACTGAAACTAATTTAAATAATCAATTAAGTCATTTATACTCTGACCGATGTGTAACAAATTTAAAATTTTAAGGTTCAAATGCCTTGGCATCTGCATTAATATATTTAGATTTTATGGAACTTGAAAGTATCTTAATAAATGTTAATACCGTAAATATTATTCTAAAACGGATTTTTTTTTATTTGCTTATTTTTGTGGTTGAGGTTTTAGAACGCGGAAATTCCCTTTATCATGACATTAATTGCTACTACAGCTTAGCAAAAGATTTTATTCCTTATTCGAGAAGAAAACATATTTTAAAATTTTTCCTTCGCTGAATAATTATCAATCTTAAGGCGCCTCTACACTAGATTAGACAACCCAAAATGCAATCAACAAATAATATTAATTTTTAATAGTTGTAAATAAAATATTTAAAAATTAATTCTGGAGTGGCCTGTGGAATAGTATGAATTTATAAACAATGGTTTTATCGACATTTTTTTATTAATTACGGAAAGGTCATATTAAAAAAACGGTATTTAGTATTTTTTCAATATTACCCTTTCATAATTAATTAAAAAATATCTATAAAACTATTGTTCATAAATTCATGCTATTCCACAGGTTACACCAGAAGTATTTTTTAAAAATTGTAATTGCAACTATTAAAAATTAATAAAATTTTATATTGCATTTTGGATTGCCTGATCTAGCATAGAGGAGCCTTAAGTTGGCTTGGATCAGCACCCTACTTAGTCAAAACGTATATTGCCACCAATGAGCCACCGAAATCGGCTAATCATTTGACTGGATATCCTTAAAATTATGTACAATACTAACTTGGCATTTCATAATCATATGATCAAACTTCATAAATAAATAGAGACATAAAAATAAACACAATATCTGTTATTCGTTTTTCCGTATACCAGTAGTTTTGGATAAAATCGAGGGAAAAGTTATAAGATATTTTTTAAGGTAGAATAATAGCATGTAATAACCGAAGCAGCCAACATTATAAAATCAAGGTTGTAAAAACAAACAGTGTACGACTATACCTTAACATTATTATTACTTTTTGCTCTGTTGCCATATAATAATAATGCCATAGGTCGTATAAATTTGGCGAAGTTATTATTAATTAAACTAATTAATGTTTTATAACCTACGTTTGATAAAGTTTTGGCCCGAATTAAGAAAAAAACACGGCTGTAATTAAAATAAAGATAAACACGGTAACTGTATCTAGTAATGTTATATTTATCAACCATCAGCTGTTGTAAATTTAGATTACCTGTTGTAAGCAGTGTTGTTAGCAAACATGATTTTATCCTCAAAAACCTGCGCAAATATAAAACTTTAAAATGTAGCAAATTCTTAGGCACCTTTCTGAAAACCTTAGAAAACACTTTTTTGACATTTCCATTTCATCTAATCGAAAAATGTTATTTAGTGTAAGGAAGATGGGCTTTCACGGTCAGAGTCAATGTAACAAAAGCGACTTCCGGGAATGAACCGTGTCAAATTTTGATAAAATGCCAGGGTTACGCCCAATATCGCTAGAAGCACAGTAACTTGTCAAATTTTAAGCATAGGCAAAACCTTAACATTTTGTCAAAATTTGACTCGGTCCATAACTGGAAGTCACCTTTCCTAAAATGTTATTAATGTTTTTCCCTTTCGCATATAAATTTGGTCATAGAATTGCAAAGCACGTTTTATAAGTAGTGCTTTACTCACCACGCGAGTCACCTTCTACAACAAATTTTAATGTCAGGTGTTACAGTAGTAATAAGGAATTTTGAATTTGTGACGTAGTCAATTGTTATGAAAATTAAACAGGAATCAATTTTGAAGTGACAAAGTAGGAACAACGAAATAGAATATAATTTATTTCTTAAATATTTTATAAAAGCTTAGAATACCAACTAACACCTGAGGGCGTATGTAAATTCTGCGCTAGATCAACAAGGAATGAGGTTCCTTAACATCAGAGTTGGTCCAATTTATCATAAAACAGTTAGTATGTTAAAATGCTCATGTAACTAGGGGATCTACACACGACACAGTCTGCAGAGTCGAATTTGCGAGCACCCAGGACAACGGGTTATTGGTGTGAGTTGTATGTTAACAATTGAGCCTATTTGCCATCAATTGTCAGTAAAATTTCAATTATTGAACTTTTGAAATTGAAGGCGTTTATTGCCAGACCGGGTGGTAAAAAGATAAGTACTTAATTTACGTGTCCAATGATACCTAAAATTACATTGAGTAAATTATAACTTGAGCACTGGTTTAAAAGCTATGTTCTTGTATATATTTTTTTGTAACGTAGTAATACTCATCAAAATGTAATTTATAAGACCGGGTGTTTGAAAAAGAACTCCCTAGTTTTATGTATAAATTTAATGGCGAAATTAGTTGAAATCTACATAAACGAGTACACACAATGAAAGAGACTGGTTTCCTTGAAATACTTTAGCCAATTACAGACATGTTTTTGCTGTAGATTCTTCATCACCATACTGACGTCTAAAATTACGCTGCACTGTTATAACAGACTCAGTTTGCACAAGCCAAATAACACACTGCGCCTTCTCTTGCGGGGTAGTCATTGCACTGGACTGAGCGTCTGAACTGAATTGAGTGCTGGCGTCACTATTCTCAAGGTCAAGCAGGCCTGCCAACTACAGAAACTGAATTCTCGCATTTACGGGAGCAAAACTTGGACAGTTGTTGTATCAAACACAACAAACTAGAATAGTGCATGTCACTTTGTACAGATTCTTCGGCATATTAAAACTAGGGAGTTCTTTTTCAAACTCCCTGTATAGTATATATGTGTTTATAGTCAGCTTGATTGAGACAAGTCTCTGATCGTAAAAGAAAATAAAAAGAATTATTTTGGGAGTGGTTCAAGGATGTAAAACAGTGCGTAAGCAAAGAAGAGAATGGGGTACTGAAAAATCATAGTAAAACCGAACATGACGAACAAACGACGAAGGAGCGATGAAAAGTATATTTTCGAGGATTGTTTAATAATTCAGCAGAATGTTGATAGAAGTAAAAATGAATGAGTATTGCTACGAAGTTACTTGATTTGTTATTGTTTAAGTTAGGGTGTTTACTGTTGGTTAATTAACATGATTAAGGACAAGAGGTCTCATAACTAACCAGGAATAAAGGAACACATCGGAAGAATAAGTTTATAAGTTTATTAAAAGTAAAGCAAAAACTTAGAATTATAAAGCATTGAAATAAATGTTTAAGACTTACATAAACTTTGACATGACGGCTTGGAACACTACGCGTACTTAGGTAATTACGTTTTCTGATTGTGTGTCGTACGGTCTGGTAACGAGTTAGTGTTCTCAGACGAGATGTCACCTCTTTATATATTCTGTGCTAACCAAAAGTCTACGTGTAATTTCAAAGATCACAAGGGCGTAGCCAACGGCCCGTGTACAACCGCAGCTTGGTTAATTAATAATTATTTTAGGAATGTTTCACGGAAGGGTTTCAAGAATAGGAAACCAAAAATGCATTAATGAGTGATTGGAATAATAATATAAATGTATCAATATAAGAATTCCTTTCGTGACAGTATAATTTAAGGAAGTGAGAAATACAGGGTGTTCCGCGACTCGACCGACAAACTTATACCACATATTCCTTAGGTCAGTACGATCAAAAAATGTTATATGACCTATAGGTTAATTTCTCTT
>JAHWXV011104228.1:0-11194 GCA_024586415.1 Phrixothrix hirtus
TAGGTGTTATTTATATGGCAATTTAATGACGTTTTTTTGTCTGCCATCAATTATAGGGTCCGATAAAATTTTATTGTTGCCTTCCAATAAGAAACAAATTTCCAAAGTTCGAAATCAAACCGAGAAATTCGTTTAGGAAACATTTAAAACGTTATAAAATGCATTTGGGTTTGAAGATGAGTGAAGTATTTGAAATATAATCATTCAGCAAGAGCGACATTATTTCAATTTGACAAAAGGAATAAAAAAAATTATAGCTATATCTTCTAGCTTATAACCGTGTATGGGATTCAAGAATTACCAAGAGTCTTGCGCAAAATTTAGATATACATCATATTATCGTCCGATTTGTCTAGCTTTGTATGAGGAAAAATATAATTTCTAATCAGTATATATTACAAGAATTTGAAGTGAGACAGCGAGGATGAATATCAAAAGAAGCGTTTCTGATGGAAATGAGTTACCATGACCAAAGAACACAAAATAATGCTTGAGTTTTTTATCGATTTGAGAGTGTTATCCACTACAAATTTTTACTACAACACAAGATAGTAAGCAAGTTTTTGTGAAACTAAGAAGAAAATTAGTATTTGGAAGAAAAACATCATTAATAATCCGTCAATATCCGAAGTCAGTAGATGTTTTAATGAATGTCGAATGGCCTAACTTCTCACCTGCGCTGTGGTTAAAATCGATATTTAGAGATTAACGTCTTCAGAGAACGACCAAATTTTGTTATCGGAGCACCATACAGGTTTCCAAAAATGCTATAGACGAAATGAAAGATAGTTCTTTGAAGGTAGAAACTTAGTCATGCATTAGTGAATAATAAGTTGCTCTTGTTTATTATTATTTTTTGGTAAAACTATTAAGAATTCCTTAGCAATATTTCATCGTTTTCTAATGTAAGTGAAAGGAAGATAACACCATAGCTGATATGTAAATTTAACATTATACAAATATGAAGCCAGAAACTTATTTGCAATGCATAATTGTATTAATTAGCACATTTCTTAATGAAGACAACGTATTTAAAGAGATGTGACATTTAAAAAAAGTGGTTGGTGTTATCATAATATACTGAAAAAGTGCTAATTTGAAAGAAGTAAACTGTATAAAGAAATAACGCCTCGAAAGACAAATTTACAGGTAAGCCGAAAATTAAAATTAAAGGCTAAAATCGTACATATTGCATTTTAAAATAAAGGCGATTTTAAAGCAGATCGAATGACGTAATTCTTACGTGAGTATTTATATTTAAATAAATATACAGGGTGGTAAATAAGTACTGCGACAGCTGAATATTTGGGAAACCATTCACGTTCAGATAAAAGTTGCGAAGTTTTAAATAATGCACTCACTAGATATACGAGTTTGACCATAATTGACCTTGAGACTGAGATATCAAGGTCATCGAATTTTTTTAAATAGCGCTTCAATGCTATCTTGTATATCTAGACGTTTTTAGAATGTTTTTAGTTGTCATAGTCGATACAGTAGTTTTTGCGTTATGAACGAATAAATTTTCAATTGTTGTTAGGTTTATTGGTTTTTTTAATAAAAAATGTAAGGAAATAAATGCTTTTAGGTTGATTGCTCAGCTTCAAATTCGACTGGAGGCTATAGTGATTGTTCCCAATGTTATTCACCGTGTTATCTTCAGCTTCCAACAACGTGTTGTAGATTGCCTAACTGAAGATGAAGAGCATTTTGAGAGTTATAAGTTGTGAATTGACTGGCATTTCTCAAAAATAGAAATCTTCTCAGAACGATAAGGTTGTTAGATATAAGATACCTAATAAACTTAGCAATCAACACTAACAATTTCAATTGAAAATGTTATTGTTTATGCAGAAAAATATAATTCCTTGGTATATTTTATCACTTTTTATAGTTTTTAAAGTATTACGTTAGCAATTATCGACTTTTATATAAATAGCAAGCGCGAATGACAATGATCAACATATCGAATTTCATTTAGCGATGGTAACACAATGATAAGTTTATTGTGTTTGCATAATGTAATTAAGTGATAATGTAGCAATTCATGCATGATTTTGTAAAATGTGTAGAATAAGCAATTAAATAAAAAACACAACATTTATTTAAATAAATATTTAAAAATTTCTAAGAAATTTTATTCAAAAGTTTATAAAATCCCAAATCAAAACGATTAACATGTTTTGCTGCGAAATCATGAATAAAAAAGAGAAAGGGAAAAATTAGTCTCCTAAAAATCCCGTATACAGCGTTTCTTAAAATCAGAATTTAAATATAGATTTATAGAAAGCATAAAAAAAATAAAGTGTTAATAAAATTTAAATAGTTGTATGAAGAGTAAAATGGAGAAATATTTACACCTCAATAGAATTTTAAACCTAGTTTCTAAAAATAGTACAGTTCTAGGACTTTTAGGTCATTAAAGATTTGCAAAATGATTATTGCTGTTGTTTTCTAACGTAATGACAGGTCAACAATATTCTAAATAATTATTTTCAAGTGCATTTATTAATATTTATTTATAAATATGTATAAATGTATGTATATTTTCATTTCTTACAAATACAAAGTGGCGTAAAATAAACTGATCATTCAAAAAAATTATAATTTCAAAATATTTTTTTAAATATTATATGATTTTGTTTCAGAGAAGATTTGAGAAATTTATAATGGAGATGTATTCAATAGCTCAGCGAACCAAAATGATTACAATGTTTTTCGAAAACAATCGGCTAATTGTTCTATCACAACGGGTATTCAGACTATATTAAGAACGTTATTTCAATAATTATTCACAATTTTGGAGGTAGACATCGTAGCGCTCTCTCAGCAAAAAACATTGAACAAATACGGAAGAGTGATGAAAAAGAACACCAAACACGGTCTCGTGAAATAAACATTTCTCGTCGCTCTTTGCGGCGAACCTATATTGACAAGAGACAACTTATGTCCCTTTCTTTACAAGATTCAATTAGTTCAAGCCCTTCATCCTCATGATAAATAAAATAATCCCATGTCTTTTTGAAGGAATTTTCCAAATTTAATAATGAGCCGTGACACATTTTCATTTGAGTGGCTTCGCTAATAAGCAAAACAGTAGTTTTTAGGGCAGTCTTAATCCAAGAATGACTCCCGAAAAGCCAATGCACTAAGTGTGCGTACCATTGGTTCTTATTTCTTCAAAGAAAGCGATGTTGTGTTAACGACAAATGGCTAGTATTGTAGACCGATAATTGAACATTCTTTCTATCGCAATACTGGAAGATCACAGATAGAGTCACGTGTCACACCGTTTGAACCACAATTTCCTAACTGCCTCATATCCAAAAATGGCAATTTGAGGACCGCCGAGTTTACTCGTTTTGAGCGGTGCAAGGATGGGTTTAATGCACATAAGCCTTAAGCTACAGAGATCCAATAAAAATGACGTTTCGCACAAAGAGCTTCCGCCCAGAATCTAGGGGAGGTTATGGAAAATACTGTCAAAAGAGTTCGTGCTTGGGAGTAACAAAGGGGTAGTCATGATTTTTAATGAATAGTGTAAAACATTTCCAAGAATAAAATTTTCATCCGCGACTTAATCGTTTCTTTATTACACTTGTTTTAAAAATTACTAACTAAACGAAATGATCAGTGTTTAAAAGTAGCCCCGAATAACATAAAGAACCCGATCCTAAAAACTGATACAGTTTCGCGCGTTTTCATGTTAGTAATAATTAAGTTCAAAAAGACAAAAAGACTCTAAAATTCGTGAAGTGCGGGAAACACTAATAATTAAAAAATTAATTATATATAAATGTTTGTAAATTCAGTAGTTTATCTAATTGGCATTAGCTAAACTAGAAATATTATATTTGTACAAATAAGGTTATTTTATATGTTACATATAATTGCACCACTTTTAAATATTATTGTGCAATATCTCGCAAGTTCGGTTAAAACAAATTATTGCGAAGCGAAAGAAAGAAAGAGCAAATAAATCTATATTTCTGGAATAAAGACACCGCTTCCTTGAATAAGTATAAATAAAGCTACCCTTGAAGGATTAAAAACACTTCGATTTCGCCTTCGGAATCGGAGACAACAAGTTGCATTCTTATGGTGAGGTCCGCATTATAAATCAACCCTTGATTTAAATTATAAGACTGTGCCTACAAACCTGGTTTGCACTTAGAAGGTTGTAAAGAATACCGTCTTCACTGACTGCATTCCGGTGCTAGAGCCACGAACGTCTTCATCGAAGAGTGTATAAGATCCTCTAGTTATACGGTTGCCCGTTATAGATAACTAGAGTACCTTCAGTCCGCCTTCCAGGTTAAGCGGGGCCGTCACGTATTACATCCCCTGTTGCTAGTGCGATTGGGCATATAATTTTCGCGGACACGCTTTGTACGGATGCAGGAGCGTGCCATAAAAGCTAGCGTCACCGACGTATACAAACCGCAAGGAAATGTATCAGGCGATCATGTTTTCCTAGGCTGTTTACGAACCGTCCGTGTATTAATGTAAGAAACATTAAGACATGAACTGATTAATAAACACCTTCTAAAATCATTCCAGCATTTATTTAAGGAGTCTAGAAATTAATTACCCCTGCTGCAAGCCTCCTCACGAGAAATGTTAATCAATTTCATTGACAATAAATTCAGTAATGTCGTCCGACCGTAATAAAAATTAATATGACTAAGACAAACTGACTGTCATTCGTAATAACAAAGTATATTTGTTAATTGAACTCAGCGTTGCAGGGCTGAATGCTAGTTGGTCTTGTTGTAAATGCAAACAATGTTTAAATAATTACTCCATTTTATTATTTTTGTCTTGTATATATTTATTATAGAATTAGATGTATAGATAATGTTCGCATAATTATTCAGTTTCTTCATTGTTATTGTGAACATATTTTAATCCTATAAATAATCATTTAATTATTTTATTAGAACAATGATTCCTGAAGTTTTATTGCTTTGTTATTCATATTCTAATTTAGTAAGGTCCGAATAGTAAATTCATCCGAATCCTGCGAATGGACCTGCCCGCAACGTAGATCCACCTGAATGAGCAAAAGTATAAATAATTTTACTCTGTGACGTAAGTAAACAAATCCGTAACGTCACAAGTATTTTTTGCGCTACCTTATATATGATTTGCACATAAGATATGCTAAATTTTGAGCGACACGTTAGAAAATTTTTATTTACTAGATGTACACTCACGGCAATGAAATCTGGCCACCAGATGAAAATACTATTCATTTCGAATGTTTACATACGGTACTACTTGTACTAAGATGAAAAGTATTGATTTAATGACCTTTGCTGTCAATGAATTCCTGAAATCAAACGTTTTTCGTAACGTTTATAAAGTCATAGTTTTTGTTTTGTTGAATTGTGGTAATTAATTTACGTTAAATTCGATTTTGTCGTCCCAATAGTGTACTTTGGTAATACAAAAACCTTAATATACATCTTTAGGCACTAAGGAGAGGGGTGCGTATCGAACTACCAAAGAGTGCGATCGCGTTTTTTGCCAGCCTTTGTTTACTCTTAGATACTGTAACTTAGGCCCTTTCTGCTTGCAGAGATGGGCCGATTTCAGTATCAAGCTTCTTAACAGTAGGTGCGAGATAGTGCGTATATTTATATGTGTTTGACTGTGCTTCAACTTTTACAACGTTGCCAGTAATCAACGACACCGAACGACAAGCTATCCTTGATATGTTGTTTACGCCAGACGAGTACAATAAACTCGAAAACCCGCTATCCAGCTTATACTTCAAGCAAGCGACCATGAAAACGCGCCCACACGTACTTATGATCACGATGAGAAACGACCCGGTTGACACCGAAGACCTCGTCAGGTTATGGACAAAATATGACGACAGACAGTAAATAATGCTCAAAAACTCAATGCTCAGAACAACAAAGGAGCAACATGTAAACGTGAAAGTGCGGTAAAGACAATGCCAATCCCCGCTCCCACGGCTATTTCCAAAGTTGCGAAAACAGAAACAAAAATTACCATAAACGGGAGTGCTGTTCAAAAATAGGCACAAACCGGCCTTCGTGCACCAAATTCAAACTCGGAGAGCGACTCGCGTGGAAAAAAACTAAAATCACACCAACAAAATTATTAAAACCGCTGCGCTGAATAAATCCATCGCGTCGATTAAAACCGGAACAGTTTTGAAACACTCCAATATGATTAACATATCCCTACCGCCGACAATTATACGAGAAGCTACGGAAGCTGACGCCAAACCTCTACTAGCTACAACCACAATATACACCTCTTTGTCAGATGAAGAAGCCAGCAAGATGGAGGCGGAAAGCGGTTTCCGTTTCGCCGTATCTACATCCAAGGTTCTCTTAACGAACAAGTTTTAACCTTTCAAAGGGATAGCTGACAAACAAAAAACAAAAAATACATCATCAGGCGCACAAACAGCCAAATCGAAATCGCAAGTGCAGAAAAAGTCACCAATTGTTCTTAGGAACAAGGTAGACTGGGCCAAATTCATAAACAAGACAAACGAGCGTAAAAGCACGATCGAAAACGCATAGAACATAGATGTGGGCATCGAGATACAAACAGCCTCCGAAGAAGTCTTTCATAAAACAATCGATTTGTTAAACAGATACGAAAGACTTTATCACACGTATAAACTAAATTCAGAAAAACCGTTGAGCTGTTACAAGGGGGATACCGGAAGCCATCTCGGAAAAGGTCGTGCTGGAAGACTTAAAAAACAAGACTTTCTAGTAACCCCAACAAGAAGAATATACAAGAAAGGAAAAATACCAATGCCTTTCTATATACGCAGTTAGACAAAACTAATCAAAGAGAAGCAAAGAAAATCTACGAAGTAGAGACAGTGCTGGAGATATCTGTAATTGTGGAGTCGTCAAGACAGAAAAAATCAGTGATACAATGTCACAGATATCAAATGCATGGCTATTCACAAACGCTATGCCGTACGGGTCCCAAATAAGTGAAGTACGGGAAAGAGCACTTTATCCACAAATATAACAACGTGTGTTAACTGTGCTAACAAAATGCGCGTGAAATACCGTACGCAGAAGTCACAAAATGAAACAATGCACGTAACGAATATAAAACATTAAAATCGCCAAGACCACGTAGTGAATTTACGGCAGTGGACATTCTCCAGTTGTTAACAAAAAGTGACCTAAATAAAATAATAAATTTCGCAAAAAACGTACTCAGCCAAATCATAGGGTGCATCTAAAGTAACGGTTCAACGCGTTTATCGACAATTTCTAGAGACTGCTTCACTTTGTGCCCCTTGCTCCATTTATTGGCGACAATTTTCACTTGATGCACGACGATGCTCAACTTCACGTAACTATAGTAGGTAGAAACTTTTATTGAAGCGGATGTTCAAATATTGATTGGCCTGGGCGTAGTACAGACTTGAGTCCCATTGAACAAGTTTGGGATTTTATAAATAGAGGAATTCGTGAACGTGTTAACTCTTTCAGAAAACTCTAAACGCTTCAAGGTTCTTTGCTTGAAGAATGGGTGGCAATGTCGCAAAACGTTAATAGAAATTTAATTATGCCTATAAAGGCGCTTATAAACCGCAATTTATGCAAGTATTAAGGTTTGCATTTTTATTTCGATTTACATTTCTATATTTTCCAAAAATAAAAAATAGCTTAAATAAAGCATTCCATGGGCGTTAATTTCTTTCTTTGTATATTTATAATGTGTGATCGTTTAAATTTCAAATTACGATAGGATTATGACCTTTTTATTGAGCACTTTAAACACAGTTATTAAAATAAATTTATGGTTAGCCTACCATAATTAGAAATTTAAACTATCGCACTTTATTTCGCATCTTGACAAATAAAACATAATTCACAATTTTATTTATGTACTTTCATGCAATCAGATAATGTCTAGAAATTTTTAGGTGGCCTGATTTCATTGCCGGTGAGTGTATATTAGGTTGAGATGAATTAATTTTCTATAATTTTGAACTGTTTAGTAAATATACGAGGCGTGTCTAATAAATTCGGTGAATGCTCTAAAATATCGGTATTCAATGCTTTAAACAAGGTCACCCGCATGCGTAGCATTCGTGAACACGCTGGACCTGTCATCTGCCCGGGATCGCGCGAGGCTCCTCGTATCGTAGTGCTGCAGTCATTTCACTAGAACGTTCCGAGCAGTGTGAGTCGAAAAGCTATGGAGCAACGACACAACATTAACTTCTTCTTCAAATTGGATAAAGAGGCGACGGAAACCCATGAAATGTTAGTACAAGTTTACGGGTAGGATACTTTCGCGCTGGCAAGGAATCAGTGGAGGACGAACTGCATTCGGGCTGGCCATCCACAAGCAGGATAACTGAAAACATTGAACGTGTGCGAGTATTAGTAGCAAAAGATCGGCGATTGCCTTGAGATTAATAGCAGCAGAAGTGGGCATTAGAAAAGACACAGTGGGAGCCATCATCCATGAAGATTTGGGCAAACGCAAGATTTGTGCTGCATATCTTAACAGACAAGCAAAAAGCAAGACGTTTTGAAACCAGTGGCGATTTGATCGCCATGTGTGACTGGGATCTGTCTTTTCTGGGTTACATTGTCACAGGGGACGAGTCTTGGTGTTATGAGTACGACTCCGAAACGAAACGAAAATCAGTGGAATGGCGATCACCTTCTTCTCCGCGACAAACAAAGAGCCGCATGCAAAAAGTGAAGTGAAGACCATGTTCATCGCATTTTTCGACAAAGAGACAATCATCCATAAGGAATTCGTCCCTGTTGACCAAACGATGAATGCCGTATTGTATTTGGAGGTTCTCAAACGTTCGTTGAAGGGCATCCGTCGCGTTAGGCTACAGATGATTCAAACCGGAAAGTGGAAGTTACAGCATGACAATGCACCATTACATACGAGCATCATTGCACGCTAATTTTTGACTCAGCGTGGTGTAGCGGTTCTGGAACACCCTCATCTTAAGGAGGCCTTGAAGGAATCACATTTTCGAACGTCAAGGAGGTTCAAGAACGTGTCACAGCACTTCTTAAAGCGATTCCAAAACAAGAGTTTTCCAACAGTTTCCAGAAGCTATACGAACGTTGTCAAACGTGTGGTTGCGACTACTTCGAATACCAATAAAGGTATTACCAATGTGCATTCTTATTATACCATTCACCGAATTTATTGGACACGCCTCATAGGTATTAAAAAAGAGCAACATACTATAGTAGGGCAGCAACAGCAACAATTAAAATGAACGATTTATAACTCAAATTATAAATTAATAAATCGTAATTAAACTATATAAACATTTATAAAAATGCATAAAATTGTTTCTTTAAAAATGAAAAATCGTGATTATAGAAAATTCTAGAAACCTAAGTTTAAAATTCCCGATTAAACCAAAATATTGATATCCGACAAATTCATAAACAACTTTATTCAAAAAGGTAGGTGTTTTTAGATCAAAGGATGGATTTACCTAAATTATAAAAAAATGTTTGTCTGCTAACATTTTGCATTTCAATATACCTAAACACCTCATTTTTTCACGTATAATGCCCTGTGAAAATAGTTTAAAGTACAAAATTTCGAATTTGGTTGGTCAAGGCCTAATTCCAAATACGAACGAAAGAAAATTCATAATCTCTAAATAGAGTTGCATCTCTTAAAGTAGAGCGCTATACATTGTAAAAGTAGTCCGTATAACATAAGGAACCCGATCAAAAGCTGCTACAGTTTCGCGCGTTTTAATGTTAATAATTTGAATTAAATTGAAAAGACAATTTAAAAAATATTAGATTCGCAGAGTGCGCGAAATATCAATAATTAAATTAATGAATTATATAGTTAGTAATTATAGATGTTCATATTCAGTAGCCCGTCCAATTAATAATTAGATAAACTACAAATTCTGTACTTATATAAAATAATGTATTTATATATATGAAGGAAAATTGCACAACTTCAAGCAATAATATAAGTTTATTGCAAAAGACAACGCAATATATCGCAATAATTTCAATTAATGCCTATTATCGTGAAGCTAGACAAAGAAAGGAAAATAGATCTGCATTAGCAGAGCATAAAACAATCTTCAAGAATGACTATAAATAAAGCTATTCTCGAGAACTAAAAATAATTTTGAAACGAAGACATTAACTACGCTCTCGTAGTGCGGTGTTGATAATTTATCCACTTTCGAAGTTGATTATACAGCTTTGGTCGGATACCTGGTTTGCATTTTGAATCTTGTAAAGACCGCGGCATCCGTTGGTGACGCTCCATTGCAAGGACAATAGAACGCCCTCGTTGAAAGCGTCCATAACCTTCTGTTTATTGCGTTGCCTACGTCTCGAATAATCAGCCGTCCGCAACCGTAAGTAGCGCCGGGACGCATTAGGTCCCGAGTCCCTAGTGTTGCTGGGACCCAAGTCGTTTGGCTCGTGTTTTATATAAAGCAGGTGACGTAATTTATAACACTGCTGCGCCAAGGCCGCAAGAATCTTGTTGACAGGTAATATAATTTCTTGGCTGTTTCAACCGTTTGCGCGCTGATATGTGGAATATTAGACGCACCTCGATAACCGCACGCATTCGAAAAGCGTTCTAGCCTCCTTCATAATATCTAGACTTAATTATCGGTAGGACTACACCTCATTACGAGATGCACTGAGTAAATTTAGAGATAATAACTATAGTTCATGTCATACGTCCGTAATTCAATATAATTGTCGATTTGTTTATGAAATGCTTATTATCTGCCGTGCTATAAAATTAAATATGCTTATTGAAGTAGGAAATGCAGAATTGTATTTTTTATTTGACGACAATCATCATTATTTGTTTGTAAATAGTTTCGGCATAATTGTTTTGTTTCGTTATTAGGATTTTTTGTACATGTTCATTACTGTAAATAATCACTTTACGAATTAGTAAAATAATATACAGGGTTATGATAAAGTTCTGCACAAAATTCATAAATTGGTCAATTCTCATTTTTCAGAAAAACGCCGAAACATTTCAAGCGATTAATTTTTTTACGCTCCTGATGACATATGTCAAGATACAGAAAACGTCTAGATGTCATTGTTATGACGTCATCGTGAATTTTTTTAAATAGTAAGCTGTAATTTCCTTTGCGCCATCAGATTGAGCACATTTTTCTGCAAACAACAGT
>JAHWXV011104352.1:0-11197 GCA_024586415.1 Phrixothrix hirtus
TAACAACCGACTGAATCTATCAAAGACAAGAGTCACTAAAAGTGTTTGTTTGTCACTGCCTCCCTTTATCTAAAATTTAGTTTGACATACGTTATATTATCTATAACAAATAAACAATTAAATATTACTGTAATTATACGAAATTCCTAAAATCAAACTTTAATATGTAATCAAGTTTGTTTCATATATGAGGTACGCAATGCCCGCATTCAGCAAACGATTGTGTTAGTGCTAACTGATCGTGGAGTGTTGTGCGCTTTCGTCAAGTGGCTGTTACAATCATTATCACAACCTTTGTATACGTAGTTTAAATGTATATTTACACATCTGATAATACTTTTTACTTAAATTGCAATATAAAAGGTTGTTGAATTAGTTATCGCAGACATTTTGCTCGCTAAATATTTTTAATAAATTTTCAAACAATTATTTCATGTAAAGATTGCCTTCCAAATCATTTAATAATTCAAAGATAAGTTTTATTTAATTTATTTTAGCATCTCTACATAAAAAAAGAAGATAAAAGAATACGCTCATTGCTAGTTGAAAATTATTTGTTTTTACTGTGAATGACTTTGCGGAAAACACGTGTAAATGTGAAGTATATTCTATAAGCATACAAGGGTAAACTAAAAACTCCCTAGAAACGATCACAAATGAGGCGACTATCTACAGAATTTATAGACCAATGTTTTTATTACCTACAATTTATCATGTAAGCAATTTTAAATCGACCTGTGAAATATTTCTGTATTGACAGTTGTATAAAAATTATTTTTGTATTACTTCATCTTTGCTTTGAATAATTTCATTGAATCCGAGATAACCTGCTAGACTAATAAATGTTTCTCCACTAGGGAAATCTTTGTTTAATTTATGCCGACCAAACTCGAAAGCTGCTATCTAATGCATTTTGAATTTATTGGTGATAAAATAATAACATTTTTGAAGAATTGTACGCCATATATGCTTCTGCGCAATGTGTAATCACAAATATGCGTTATCTTAAAATTGCTAGTCCTCTGTCATCCCATTTGGCCGATTTCCACTAAAAGCTTTTGAACTCAGCAGGGCCTACAGTATACATTCCTCTACTTGAAAGCAATAGGTTCAGGCCACTCTAATTTATTATCGACGAAACGATTGCTGACATTTTTTTAAATCCTCTCTTTCACAAGTCTAATCAAACATATGTTGTTTTAAAAATGTTATTCCATCGGTGTCTGTACAAACCATGTCATAGATTACTACCAAAATTTTTTCAACTTAAGGAAACGTCCCCCAGTTTGTAACGTCCTAAGTGGAGAACAATCTACCAAGTGGTTTTTGATGGGTATACAGACAGACATCATGCTAAATTCGGACTAAATATGTCCAAAAAACCTCAGAATGCGAAGATTTGTTGAAATGAGCACATGTGAATATTTAGCCTTTCTAATAGTTACCCTGTAGGTATATCGAGAAAGTTAAACATGGAAATTTTTTAGATTTTACGAAGAAAATTCATGAAGATGTAGTACATTCTTTAGAAGTAGTTGTTGTATCGTATTCAACTGCTTGGGTAAGATTTTAAAAGAGGCCGTACAAGTATTTTGGAGGAACGTGAAGCAATAGTCCAAAATCAGAAACCACTATAGTTGGAAGAAATGTTATAGGCAGTAGATCAAAAATTTATACATTATCGACTGTTTGGAAATCCTGATTCGGTTTTCCATTGTGCAACTTAAGGTGAAATTTCAGTTCATTACTACACATCAGGACGTAAGGTAGAAATTTAAACACTGGATTGTGCCACCTCTTAAAATGCATAGACAGTATTATCAGCCGAAGGGCTAAAAGGTTCAGTATTTTGGGATGCGAAGAAAATTGTATTACAGAATTATCTCTCAAAAGGACAAATATCATTGGCGTATATTTATTTGACTTGTTGAACCAATTCAAGGTAGTTAGCGACAGAAAGAAGTCAGGCTAGAAGAAAAAGGAAACTATATTTCATATGAATTGAATTGTTTCTTTTCACATCTCAATCACCTGATCTAGCACCTTCAAACTACTATCTCTTCTCGAAGCTGGTAAATTTATTCGGTGGTAGAGAGTTTGTTACAAATGAATATTTGTTCGCTACTGTGAACAATTATTTTAAAGGCTTTGAAGAACACTACTACAAGAATATATATAGAAGTTGGAATACGAGTACCATTAGATAAAGTACATTCAGGTTCGACAAGATCATACCGAGAAATAGAATTTATTTTAGATTTCTAATTGTTTCTGAGGAATTTGCAGGTTACCCTCGTATGGATTCAATATTATAATTAAAAATTGTTACTTTTTTATCATGCAATTCCTAATTTTCAGAAGTAACTAATTCAATGATGCAAAGGTAGCTACAAACACAGTTGTGAAAAGGACAACCGTTAAATTTCTCATCTAAAATAATTTGATAACATGTCCCGGTTATCTATTTTACAATGGTCTGTTGAACAAAGAAATCAAATATTTGCTGCTCATGGAAAGAATGTTGATGATGTTCAACAAGACATTAAAACTATTATGGAATGGATACATAAACAACCACATTTACCAGAAATACCAGGTAAGGCGTTATATTGTAATGTTTCGTTCTTAAAGAACGATGCTATTTCAATGTTTTCTAATTATACTTGCATTGACTTATTTAAAAATGAAATAAATACAGTTTGAAAATCGTATTAATAGATGAAAATGCATTATTTATTAAACTGCAGCTGCAGTAGATGCCCTTTCATAACATGAATAACCAAATAACGGGAAGGTAATTAAGGGGAACAAAGAAAATCTAATTTTTTTTCTTGTATTCTTTTTAATCAACTCTTGCTTCATTTCTTTTAAAATTAGATGGAATTTAATGAAATCCATTTTTCTCGTTTTGCTTTACAACTTTTTCCGCAAGTATCCCAGATTATCGCGAATACCTAATGAGTGGAGTTTTACTGTACAAGAAAAACCGAAAAATGTATAGTTACTTGTTAAGGACATGTTAAAAATGATTATCACTAGTACCAATAAATGCTTGTACTTTCAAACGTAATAATTGTTGTATTTGCCGGATAGTTTCTAGATTTTAGTGAATTATTTGTGCAGCATAACGCATAGGTTCTGCCAATTACTCTAAAGTAGTTCAGGCACTAATTGTTTCATATGCCTTCATAAATAAAAATCACAAGGAATAAGAAACACGCGAAAATAAAAACTAATAAACTGCAGTAGCAAAGAACGCATGAAAACCTAAATACAATTAGAATAGAAATGTACATCACCAATTTATTATTAGTGTGCTATAAAATAAATATTAAGTTCAATACCGGTAAATAAGTAATTATAATTTAGTGAAAATAAATAAAGACTTTTAAACAATTAACTAGTTTCGTTACAATATATTTAAAATTCAATCCATAAGTTAATAAAAACAATTATTGAGTTTCGAATATTTGCTGTTTGTAACTATCAATTGTTACAACGTTGTAAAAGAATTCTTAGTAACTGATCTTAGTAACTATATGTTTCTGAAACGACAACGCATTTGTGGATGAGATTACTCTAAGACTGCAAAATTTTAAACATTGTGACCTTTCCTTGTGTGCAAAAGTAAGATTAAAAGTAGAATTAACCTTAAGAACTAAAAACGACAATACGCGATCTCAGTAAGAAGCGAGGGTAATCTTCCTATCCCTTATTTATCTCGTGACAATGGGTTAACGTAGTGATGCGCGAATTAATTTGCATCATTAGAATTGGTCATTCAAATAGATTGGGGACTGCTGGACCAACATGCACTGACGGAAGGTGTTCCGTACTCTTGCAGTAGCCTCCGCCTTACCGTATCTTCACCTTTCAAGTACGATCTCTAACATCCTGTCAATGACGAATTAAGTCACCAATGTTACCTTTCCGTTGTCAATCTTTTCTAGGTTACGAAATTGACAACATCTAACGCTTGAGTATTTTGTACCGTCATAACTGCCAATCTTTTGGTTTAACAGACTAATTACTTTCATAGCTGTTATTTTAGAAATCAAATTTGAAATATGAATTATTAATTAGCTTTTATAGTAAAGAATTGTAAATACAACCATCATTATTAGATATGATAAATCGTTACATCCACGATAAGATTAAATTAAACAGTTTTAACGAATTATATTATTTTTGATTTGTTTGCAAGTTGCGATTGTGGAAGTTAATATTTTATTTCATTATTTTTAACTTAGTTATGACTGTTATCGTCTGGTAAATGCATCGACCCCGTACAATACCTTGGCATAATCGATGCAGTTTTACAATCCCATAACTTATCATTTCTCCCAAAAGCTCGCATTTTGGCCTTCAACCTTTTACTTGAGATGCCCTCCACATTTCATTTAATTTACCGGCTCCTGCATCTATCGGCGCTTCGGAACTTACATAACGCCAATCAGTTAGATCTACTTTGAAGCCCCCAAGCTTCTTAGCTAGCCGTGCACGACAATTAACAGTTAGTTAATTTGTGTAAGTGCCTAGCGCCATTTGTGTCCGTTACATGATCCAAATTCTTTTTCCCATTCTTAATCTGTTTTGAGACTGGAAGTTGTTAGATTTCGTCTTAACGTTCGTCTTAAATGTTGGATCATACATTTAATTGTGATTTTCTGAGTAATTTATTGTTCTTCAGGAGAGTTTTTTGGATCAAATTGCTTAATGTGCTTGGTGGCTAAAATTAATAGCTTCATACATCATCTCACTACGAGTATTCTATAAAGTACGAGGGTCATTTTTAAAATAAGAACATTTTGCACATCACGACCTCGTAGATATTTACCAAAGTGTTGTAAGGTAAGATATCCGTAGGTAACTTACCACTATAGCACCAGTGTGCTTCAAATCGCTACGTGAATCGCTAATTTGTTTAATACTATATTTTTCATCGCCGTGTTATTGAAAATCCCGCCGATCGTGAAGTCCGTGTTGTGAGTAGATTTTTGAACGAACAAAAATGTTTATTCCGCTGATATCTATCGGCAGCTTATAGAGGTTTACGGAAAACCGTTATTAACAACGGAAATGAGTGTAAGTGATGTCGTTAGTTTGATGAAATAAGTATTAATGCTCACAATGACGAAAGGTCCTGGGCAGACTCTGTGTTAAAGGAGTATTTGATACAAGTCGACAGCCGTATTCGCAAGAAGAGACCATTAGCATAGATTATTTCGTCAAATATCACGATCTGTGAGTTATGACATTGTTACTAAATAACTTCAGTACAAAAAGATTTGCGCGCAATGAGTTCCAAAAGTGCTTACACAAGGGTACAAAACAAAGCGTATGATATATTCCTTGCAATTTTTGATGCGGTATGAGAGGAAAGGTGTTGAATTTTTGTATCATATTGCGACTAATGATAAATCCTGCCTCTGTTACTATTCATTAGAGATCAAACGACAATCCAATGAATAGCATCATTCCATTTCATCGACAAAAATTCGAATGTTCACGCAGATACCCTGAGCCCGAAAAATCACGGCTGTCTTTTAGGATCAAAAAGGCATTCTTTTAGTTGAGGTTTTTCCTCAAGGAATGACAATAAACGCAAATGTGTACTGAGAAATACTCATTAACCCTAGATTCATACGCATTCGTCTGCCGGAAGACGCAGGCCTTGTAAAACGCTTCAAACTGCGTTATGTTATAGTGTAGGGTAATTTTCTTTTAAGTATTTTTCAACCCTTAGAAAAACTTAATACGCGTTCACAATTCATTAAGTACGGATGGTTCGTTATTGTAATATTAACCTTCGTTTGTTTGCAGTAGTGTGGCGGTCGAATGTTTATGACTGATGATAGTTTTCTTACTTCCTTTTTCCGTGTTCTGATTAATACGTTTACTACAATAATTTTTATATTTTAGTGTAAATTTTGACTTTAATTTTTGTAAATAGAACTTTGAACAACTGTGACATGAAGGTGTTTACTATCAACAATATCGAACTGTTTTTAGTGCGAAATTTTCAAATAATGAAACTGTTTCTAGTATATTTATAAACTTTGTACAAGTGTAAATAATTTACAAATTTTTATAGACTGTATAAATTTGAAAATGGATAAAATATTTTTAAATGGCTCGGAATTAGCGGTTGAGCTTTCAGAACTTGATAGAACAGATAAGAGAGATATAAGTGGATGTGATTGCAGTGAAACTGAATCGCTATATTGCACAGATGATAGTGATACTGAACAGGTGCACATAGATTCCAGGCCAAAGACCTCGGACATTGAATTATCAGAACAAATTATGTCAACATCAAACGCTGGCAGTGATACAAATCGTACGCATATTCAAACTTCTTTATATAGTTCTGATCATAGTGATGGCGATAACTGCACTAGACAGGAATTTGATAACTCCAATATTGAGTACCCAAAGAAAAAGAATTTACTAGGGGTAAATGGGTATAAGATGGTCCTCAAACCCAAAATCTTGTTTTTCCAAAACGCATGCAAGAAACATTGTACATATTCAACAAATGCCAAAAGGTAAGGCAGTAAAAGTAGAGTTACATGTTGATACTTTTTTTATTATTCATTACCTCTTCAATTATCGAGAAAATTACCTCGCGCACAAATGTCAAAACTAAAGTGAAAAGTATCAAACCGAGAATGCTACGATTGGGCAAACCAATTCAACGGAAATAAAATCGCTAATTGTGTTACTTGTTACGACAGCGGCAAATAAAGATAACCATCTTACTTTAAAAGGATTGTTTGATTCAAGTTTCAGTGGTGGTAGAAATGTATCGACCATGAGTGAGACCGTTTTGATTTTTTATTGAACTAATTGCATTTTGATGATAAACACACTCATATGAAACGCAGAAAAAATGGCAGCTTAGTACCAATGGAGTGAATTTACTTATGCTTGTCGAGAAAATTATCATACGTCACTATAGACGAGCAGTTGCTCGGATTTCGTCGGCGATGCCCATTTCGAATGTATATTCCATTTAAGGCGAACAAATACGGTATAAACATTGTTTTGCTGTGTCATGTCCGGACCAAATATATGATTGACGGAATCCTATATCTAGGAAAGAACACCAACAGGTCAGGATTACCACTAGCATATTTTTTTACAACTGAACTTACAAAAACTATCCATGGTAGCAACAGAAATGTTACCATGAATAATTGGTGTACCTCAGTTCCGCTAGCAGATGATATGCTAAGTAAATTCAAACTGACAGTCGTAGATACATTAATATCAAATGTAAGAGAAATCCCCCTAGAACTAGATGTGCTAATAACAAGAAAGTTGAAATCTTCTATGTTTTGGTATAGCAAGAATAAAGTTTTGGTATAAATAAAGGTAAAGGAGAACAAAAATGTATTTGTGCTGTCGACAAACCACTAAAGGGGTATTGTATCGAATGAAACCGGAAATCCTCGCATAGTAGAGTTCTAGAAAGCTGCTAAAGGATCTGTATACACTTTTGATAAGATGACAGCTGACATGTCATGTAGTCGAAAAATACAACGACTGCCCCTTTGTTATTTCTACGGTACGATTAATGCCTGCCTTGTAAACTCATATGTCATATATGGACATGTTATGGACATATGTCCATAACATGGTGAAAGTGAACAAAAAAACACTTTTAAGGCGGAATTTTGCGAAAAAAGGCATGCGAAGACCTAATCGCGGCTTGGCTAGGACAGAGGATGAGTATTCCAACTTTTCAGCGTGACCTAAAAAGGAAAGTCGAAAATATCTTAGGCGAAAATGTATCAACCGTAGAAGCTGAAGTCCAAGATACTCAAAAAAGGAAAACATGCACCTATTGCCCTTCAAAAAAACGGCGAATAACACGATTTCAGTGCTATCAATGCAAAAAGTTCATATGCCGGTTTAATTGTGTTTTGCTCTTGAAATAAAGTATACAATAAGTTTTCGCTTAATTAATTTCCCTGTCAGGCTAAAGCTTATGAATGCTGTTGGTTTTTAAGAAGATTATGAATCTAGGTTTAACCTCAACGTCTGGACACACTTTGTAGCTACTGGTTCACTTTCGGCGAGAAGGGCTGGATTATCCCCCTTTTAGTCCTAACCTTGCACCTTCGGACTTCCATATTTTCCGAAGCTAAAAGAGTTTCCAGGGGAGGGGGAAATGAATGACCAACGATGATGAGTTGAAATAATGTGTCACTACTTGATCCAAATAGCAGGCGGTATAGTTCTTTGATCACGGTATTACCAACTAGTTCCAAGTCTAAGCAAGTGTTTAGACCTTAATGACGACTACGTATAAAAATAAGTTAACATTGTAGTTTATATTTCCATTTGTAATTTTGTTAATAAATAAAGTTTTCTTGTATATAGCAAAATGGTTCTCATTTAAAAAAATAATGCTCATTAATGTTGGTTTTCTTTACATAAAATTGAGGAAAATGTTTTTCGGTATTCAGTACATAAATTCTAACAGTTTAATTTTGAATTACCTTACGGCCTAGGGCCAAGTAATTATTTACAAACCTTAGATATACTCTTGTCAACCTACGGACTTTCATAACATCTGGACTTCAAACACATGTGTATGAGAAACTGTTTCTAAATCGAACATTTCTGAAATGCTAGTTGCTGTCCTTAAATTTTACAGATGATATGTAATATTTATTTGTGTACGTTGTTTATAATCAGCATATCAGATATTCAACCAAACTTCGAAACTATTACTCACATTTCTTATCGCTATCTTTTAAATTCAATATGATACTAAAATTGTTGATCATCGGATTATCTTTGTGTAATGATTAGAAACGAATTGGTTTTATCTATGCATGTAACTATTTTACTACTTTAACTTGGTTTCTTACTAATATTTCTATATTTTTGTTAATTTCAATTAACTCATTGCTGTCTGAACTTTCAATCTATTTAATTATAAATCTACAGGGTATTCAATAAATAAGCACCAATATTTAATACACATGTACATGAGGCCTTAGTAAGCTCAAATCTCCAGAGAGTTTTAATCTAATTCTAAAATGTTCTTAAATGTTCACGTAAAAATTGGTAACAAATGCTTCTCTTTAATTAGGAAACGTAATTAAAAACACAAATGCATCTTATTATATTCACTATTTTTGTACTTCTTCGAGTCATCTGTTTTAACAAAAAGTGAAACGAGTTTTTGTAAGTTGCTTGAACTTCCTTCTTCTATTATTATAAATTATTAATGAATCAATTCTTTAAATAATTATTTATTGAATGCCTAAAGGCTGCATACATTTTAGTTATCTAGTAGATAGAAAATTAAAATTAAATCCTGCTTTACATACATTAAGTTTGATGTGGAATTTGCATGTAAAATTTGTATAAAAAGATATTTATTACTACATACTAAGAATAGTGTGTAAAAACGTCAAATTTATATGAAACTGGTTTATTATTTATATATTAAACTAATTTTACAAAGTGGAAGTATTGAGATTCTGTCAAGGTTTAACATATGCTCAGTGACATAGAAATTGCAACGCCAAGAATGATTAGGAATGTCTTAATCAAACTTGGTAGATCTGTTGGGCTGACATTAAGTAATAATTGATTAACTTTTGAGATCAAGTGATAATATGATAACGTCACATTTGGCAGTTGTTATAATTTTTTGCTCACTTTCTCGGTCTGTGATTTTCGTACGATTTGTTGTTCTTTTTCATTGTTAATTAACATTATTTTGGTTGTTGTTAACGTGGTTTTTTGCTTTATCATGCATAGAGTATAGCAACGAGGATATTACCGCCAATTAAGCGAATTTGACAGAGGTCAAATTATTGGTTTGCGTGAAGCTGGTTTTTCATTTGTAGAAACTGTTAACCGTGTAAATAGAAATCGGTCTACTGTAATGCGAGTGTGTTGTAAATAGTTTGAAGATGACCAGGAACATCGTAAAAGAGTAAACGGGGTTTAAAGAAGAACGAATGAGCGTCCAGGTCATAGCTTAAGACAACTGGCATTTAGAGAACGATTTTCCTTTACTCAGGCAATTGTGACCAATGGTTTGGTGAAGAAAATCGCGTTGAAACCTTTCGGGTTAACATCATATCGTCCGCAACTTGTGCTTCTTTTGACTGCAGAACATTGTCAGCAAAGGCTACAACGGTTCAATGAACGATCTAATTGGAATCTTGAATGGCTTCGTGTTTAGTGACGACTCTAGATTTTGTTTAGGAATGTACGACGATCATATGAGAATCAGAAAAAGACGGGTGAATGACGGAATCTTCGATTTACAGTTGAGAGGCACATACACCGCACTGTGGGTGTTATGATTTGGGGTGCGATTACTTATGGCAGCAGGTCTCCCTTGGTGTTTATTTGAGGAAACGGTATATTGCGGAGGTGGTTGGAACACAGCTTCTGCCATACCTACAAGAGCTCAAAGATCCATTATTCCAGCAAGATAATGCACGTCCACATATAGCAAGGTTTTCCTTAAATTTCTTTGAGCAGGCCAGATTCATCTTTTGTCCTGGCCTCAAATATCTCCAGATCTTTCTCCCATTGAACATGTATGGGAAATTATGGGTAGAAGGTTGCAAAATTTGCAGCGTCCTCCTTTGAGTTTCGATGCCTTGAGACGCGAAGTGCAACTTGCATGGGAGGCAATAACCCAAGACGAAATAAACCACCTTATTCAATCCATGCCTCAGCCTGTAAATGAATTTGTAAATGAGAAAGGTCACACCACATATTATTAACAACTATTATAAAATTTTGTTTAACTAATAAAGATTTTCTTGCCAAATTTTGATCATTTATTACTATAACATAGTGAATATTCCTACTAAATTTCATACAGAAATTCAAACCCCTTCTTGGTGTTGCAATTTCTATGTCACTGGGAATTGTTATACACCATAATTAATAAGTAATTATGTGTTTTAACATTAGGAAATTAAATAAACTATCGTTTAGTTTAAATTTCTAAAATAAGTTTGCTGTAATATAAAGTAACCAGTAGTATTAAGTTCTCAGTTTAAAGGGTACTATAGAGCGTTCAAACCTCCAAATGCAGTATGCGTTCTTATAGGTTATATGCATCTTTTGCTATCTTTAGGCATTTCCAAATAACGCTATCCTTGTCGTTCATTGAAATGTTGCCAAACCTAAAATGTAATTAAATAATCCA
>JAHWXV011104649.1:0-14045 GCA_024586415.1 Phrixothrix hirtus
TATCTAGGTCCCTAACAATAAATAATTGACCAAAGATTTGTCCTTTGTTTTACAAATATTCACAAAAGAGCTTAGTAATCGCAACTTAAATAAAGCGTATGTTATGAAACTATTAAACTGTGTATCTAACTAATTACAATTTTAATCGAGGTTATAGAAATTAAAGGTAGCGTTAAAATGTTCAATAGTAAAGCGTATTATAAACAGTAAAGAAAAGGTTGTGACAGACCGTCTCGGCATTATGAGGGTAGGTGACACGTAACAAGGTTGTTATGGGACCAGCGTCCAGGAGCCAACCCAAAACCGTATGGGACCAAAGTAGATACAATCGGGAACCCAAGTAGTATACGGAAAGCTCCTTGGAACTCATCTCTCGAAGAGTAGATTAGACATGCCTCATTCGAGTCGACCATCAAAATGCTAGTTAGCCACGAAGACGGTAATCAACCAATGTAAACTTCCGATAGATGAATCAAGCAGATACAGAAAAAAACTATGAATTAAGAGAAAGCAAAAATATTTAATTATATTATTGATAAATCAAGGTAAAGGAACTCATCCCATCTTAACCAAAAAATAGTTTTCTCAAAGTAACAAAACGGTAGCAAGACAAATGTATTCGCCCCAAACAATTCACTATTAATATCACAATTCTAATGCGGTTTTTCAATTCGAGCATGTAAAAAGATTAGATAGCGCGAAAGCCAAATTTTTTGCAGACGCATATCGCTAAATCTTGAAGAAATAAAGCGAAGAGGACGGAATAATATAAAAAGGTATTATTAATTAATTATAGGATAGCTATTAGAAGAAATGAATGGAAACTGTAGAGAACTAAACCTATGTACATTAAAAGAAAGCCCTCACACATAGGCGTAGTAAAAGGAAAGGCAATTAAGTTCTAAAACTAAATTTATAATTTGTCACGATGCGAAAAAAGGACCGTCACAATATAATGCATCTGAAGTAAAATGAAAAAAAATATTAACAAAAGAATTTAAACAAAATGACGTTATTCAATGATTAGTATTAACAATTTCGGTAAAATATGACGATGTTTGTATAAATTTACTATGTAGTTCAAGTTACCATAATTTACGCATGTAAAGCACTTTTTACTTTCATGAAGTAATTACAACTGTAATGATTTTGCTTCAAAGTAATATTTACTGGGATATAAAATATTCTTTTTGACTGTTAAGTAGCGCTTACATAACTACTACAGAAAGTATACCTAGTCCCCACCAAGAAAATTCGTTATAGGTACGGGCTGTTTATGGCCTTCCCAATCTAAAAGCATACGCGATTCATATGCACCGCAGTGTGGTGCTTATTGGCTGCTTACTGTTTATAAAAAATATAATGAAAATGTTTCGTTACTATAAATAAATGGAATAATTATAAATCAGCAATATTAACTATAAATAAAATTGAATTGCTGTTCTGGCCTAAATTTTTGTTAAGCATAATTACATTGAACTTTTCATAATAAAAGGAATTATTTATTAATTATTAATCAGCAATATTTATTACAAGTAATTGAGCTGTGTTCGGATATAACCTACTCATTCATTTTCTTCAGATTAGGCATATTATTTATAAATAAATTACATCGAAATAAATTATTTACTTTCTAGGAATAACTTAAAATGTGTAACTAATAATGTTTCTCTTTTATAAATATCTCTTATTTATTACAAATAAAATATGCTCAAATAAATATTTGTTAAGACGTATCCCAGTTTTCCTTTCAGTATAGGTACAGTACACCAATTTTGGAGAAAGTAAAGCATTTTTAATAGCTTTATGACAAAATTGTCCCTTACCTATTGGAAGAATCTCCAATATTTTTGGAGTTTTTAATAAAATTCGACCGTCATGTGGTAATTATTCTTGATTTATGTATGTACTTAATAAATGCAGTAAATTGTCAACCGGACTACTGCTTACTCTGTTTTAAACACCAATGTGCAGGATGTTTTGACAACTGATTTGTATAGATATTATTTTCTTCTTCATCTGAATATCCACAATGTTCATCAAAATTTCACTAAAGTCTTCATCTGTATCATTAAGTGATAGTTTTCTTTGATTAAATTAGTTTTATTATCTTCAACAGGCGTTGATTTAATAAAAAACTTATTAATTTGCACTTTATTTAAATTCGTTGGAGTAACTTTTGTATTAGCGAAACAATTTTCAACTGATTCTACTTGTGTTTGATTAAATTACGACTTTATTTTCTGTAAAAGGATGTAGAATGGCGACACAGTTTTTTCTGCATGGGCGCAATAATTGTTCAATATATTTTTAAACATCATGTTAAAATGTGTATTAAAAAGCAGATTTCCTTTATAGTGCATTTTAAGGGTTACTAGAATTTTTTAGTAACTTTCAATGAATAACTCCAGTAATAAATACTTTAACGTTAAATTCTTTAGACATTTTAGCGTTATTGGAATTTGTGTTTCAACTAACAAGGCCTTAATTTATAGTCGTGAATAATACTAATCAAAATGTTACAAAAACTTGAAGATTTACTTGTTAGAAACTATTTCTTCAAAGTACTAATTAAGTATTAAAAGATGGTTAATACTATTTACCATTATTACCATATAATTAATATTCTTTAAGAGTAATTATGAATTGTTTTAATTACGTTGCAGGTATTTCTAATGCTACTGAAACGTATACAACCAGATAGTAATTCTAAACAGTAAATTTTACGATATTTTGAGTGATAAAAACGCGAATCAAATAATTCTCGCGTTAAAATAGAAACATATGTAACAGTTCAGTACTACAGTGGGTTTGAAAAAGAACTCCCTAGTTTTAATGGGCCCTAGAATTTGTAGAAAGTAACATAGACTATTCCAGTTAGTGGTGTTTGATTCATCAACTGTTCAAGTTTTGCTCTCCTAAATGTAAGAATTCAGTTTCTGCAGTTGGCAATCCTACTTAACCTTGAAAATAACAGCGCCAGTACTCAGATCAGTTCAAACGTTCAGTGCAGTGCAATGGCTACTCCGCAACAGAAGGTGCAGTGTGCTATTTAGCTTATGCAAACTGAGTCTGTTATAACACTGCAACGTAATTTTTGACGTCAGTATGGTAGTGAACCACTTACAGCAAAAACTATCTGTAATTGGCTAAGTCGTTCAAGGAAACCGGTAGTGTTTTAAAAAGCGAAATCGCAAGGTACACCAAGAACTTATGAAGCTAATGTTGAAAAGTCCGTGTTTCGTGTGTTCGGCGTCCAAAGAAAGTATTGGTCAGACAGTTACACCTGCTATGTTGGTGAATATCTGACAAGAAGTGGAATATCGTCTCGACGTCTATAGGGCAACAAATGGATCCCACGTTGAAGTTTACTAACATTAAAAAAAACTTGATGGTATTCTGTTTCATTGTATGTACTCGTTTATGCAGTTTTCAATTAATTTCACCATTAAATTTATACATAAAACTAGGGAGTTCTTTTTCAAATACCCTGTATTTACTACGGTAAAGTAAATATAACTCCAATGCCTGTTATAATTACTTAAAGTGCTACTTGGGTTGGGTATATAAACACTAAATCAAAAAGCTTGAACCATATTTGTTCCACATATCACATTTCAGAAACATATATGAATATTTTATAGTAAGATTTGTCAAAACATCACTAATTCGAACTAAATAGCGCCCGACCACTGTACGAATTAATAAAATTCAGAATTAAAAGATGCATTTTTTGAAAATGGTAAAATTAAAGGTCAACCTACCGATAGTGTCATTCTTATACTACTTTTTGGTCAAATTTTGTTTTATTCCCCTAAAATTAAACGTAACTTAACGAAGTCAAAGTTGGTATATTCATTTCTCAAATTTACCTTAAGACGATTTTTCGCAGGTATTTCGGATTATTCTGAATTCTGAATTATTGCGCCACTGATTTGAGAGCTTTACATAAGATAAGAGGGGTGTTGCAATTGTTTCGGGAATAGGTATGAAAAGACAATGAAAATACTGTAATAATGCTTTTATTGTATTTCAAAATTTTTTCCCTTAAAATCAATATACTTTTGAATGCGTTTGGACTAGTTTTTGAAGCACTTTTTTCATTCCGAAGATAGCATAGCAGAAATGTGAGTCTTGAATGCTTTCACAGTATCTCCAGGTGTTGAAAAATGGGTTCCACGCATTTTATTTTTGACAACCAGGAATGAAAGGGAATCACTTGGACTTAAATCCGGACTGTATGGATAATGTGTCATTAATTCTACCGTTTCCCGCTTCAAATAATCAACAGTTCGTGATGCATGATGCATTGTCATGGTGTAAGAAGATTCGACGTTTTGTATTAGTTTTCCTGATTTCATTGATGACCTACGGTAAGCAAATGGTTGTATGCCAATCAGCATTGACCTTGCGACGATCCTCTAAAGCGACGCGATCAGTAATCTTGAAAAATGTTGCCACTACTTTCTGTGTAACGCTTCGTGAGCGGACAACCTTTGTTGGATCCAATTCATCTTGAAATACTCAAACGCGCAACTGTTGCTTTGTTTCTGGCTCATATGAATAAATCCAGGTTTCATCACCTGTAATGATGTTATAAACCAAATCTAAAGCACCACGGCTAAATATTTTCAGCATTTCCTTGCTCCATTGAACACGAGCCACTTTTTGAGCTTCCTTCAAATTGTGTGGAATCCATCGGGCACAAAATTTTTTCATACCTAAATGGTCATACAAAATCGTTGATATTTGTTTCGTGTCTATTTCACGGTAAGTCACATGCCGATACATCTCAATCATCCCATGCATAGCATCGATATTTATTGAAACAAAACTAGTTCGCGGACGACCTTCGCGAAATTCGTCACTCAGACTACTGCAGCCAAACTTGAATTCTGAAAACTAGCGATAAATTATTGTTTTGGATGGCGCATCGTTATCAAAATCCGACACAAAACGATCCATACATTGTTGTTGAGTTAAATTACTTTTAAGATCATAAAAAATCATTGCACGAAAATGTTCGCGATTTAATTCCATTTTTGTCGATATTTATTTGCTTTACTCTTAAATACAAACGTTACTAAACGATGTTTTACTCAACTGTCAATGCTACATAACTTAGAAGATGTCAAATTTTACCATAGTGCCATCTATAATTCTCTAACAACGACTGAAGTACGCGATTTCCGAAACATATGCAGCACCTCTCGTATATGGTGTCGAATTGATTTATCGAATTTCACCGGCCAAACGGCTTTAGCTTAAGTGTGCGTAGGGGTATTTCGTGGGTCCAAATATAACCAATAGCACTCTGTTCTGAGTTATAAGTCAACGTTACGTGTCTTTTCACTCACTATTTTGTATTTTATTTCATTTATTTTATATAATTTATGATTCGACCTGTATATTCTAGTTAAATACAAGTTTATTATTTATTGTCGAGGTATCTTCAATAAAATTATATTTATTTTTATACGGGTATTTTGAGTTTCATATTCATATATTTACACTGTACAATCGTATTACTATTCATATGCTACTCTGGGATCCTTGAACTAATAATTTGACATCCATGGATATGCGTTGCTTCTTTCTATTCTACGATATGGTATTATATGCAATTGCTAATATGGAGGCGTTTGTGTGTTTTCGAAGTAATTATCAGGTAAGGAAATGTTTAGCAAGGATTTTATTATTTATTTTACCTTTTTAGTGGTAGATGACATAAAATGATCCAACGGATAATATGCTAAACGAATTTCATCCCGTTATGTGATTGTTTGCGTAACAGCGGAAAATGTCCTTTTGTCATTGCTATAATCATTGTTAGGGCTACCGAAGAATAAATTGTATAAGCAGAATATCATTCCCCACTACAATAATTAGAATATGTCCTGAAAATCTTAATAGAGATCTAGAGTTTCTATGATAATAATTAGACGAAACACGACCAGAATCGCAATGCTTGCTTATATATGCAGAGTTTGATACGAGAAAACGGTTTAATGGTTAATGTGGTTAGGAAGTTATACTTTTACGTAAGCAAGTCAATAAAACTTTACTGGTTTAATGATTTGTTCCAGCTTTTATATTACTATATTATCTATTTCTCTAGTTTATGACTAAATAATTTTCATTTCACTTATGCCTAGATTTATATTTAACGTATGTGTCCTATTGTACCTATTACCACTAGATGGCCATAGTATGTTTGTATTTTTATTTACTTCTTTTGGCTGTGTGGTAAAAGAACATTGAGCTTTCATTTGCTCTTATCTTGAATCATATGTTATCTCTATTTAACTTGAATTTGCATTTCTTTTCTATGTAATTCTTTACTATTTGGTGTTATTTTCATTATTATAAAATGGTACTTACATTTCATTTAAAGGGTTTCTTTTATTTTATGGGATCTACTTAAATTATATTTTTGATTACATCATTATTTTAAATATAATATCTTATAATTCATGTCTTCCTATTTAAATTCGATTTTAACCTATTTCTGAATTCTGTTATGGTATTAATTACCTGTAGAGATATATTTTGATACAAAAATATGAAAATCGACCTGGTGAGTATTTAGAACCGTGAAGCCGTGAAAATTGCAATTTTATTGTCCAATGTGAAGTGAAACTATGTCGTGTACCTTTAAATAACGTGTTCAGAATGTTCACTACCACCATCAAAACATGGTGATACCCTACGACGTAGAGGTTGTTACATTTGGTAAATAATGTTGGGATTTTAAGGCATTGTTTGTGCAGCATCACATATCGGCCTGTCAGTTATACCGGAGTGTTTTCAGGGCCTCCAGCCTCAATGGTATTCGTATAACCTCATAAATAAAAATAGCCACAACAAGGAATACGTAAAACTAAAAACTAATAAAGTTCAGTAACGTTGAAAATATCACCAACTGTGTGTATTTTAGTTTAAACAAGTAATTCTACAGCAACTTTCAACTATTGAGTGTAAAAAATGGTATGAAAGGGTCTTATATTTTTGTACTTATTTGTTGTATTACACAGATATATATTATACTTCCAAGAACTCCCAAAACTCATTGTATACGGAAACGACAAGGAATTTTTTACAAAGAAAATTTTTTCTTTAATTTATGATTACGTCCGCATTTATAACTAAGTTTACCTATTTGCGTATCGAAATGAGCTCATTTCTAAATCCATTTGAGTTCATAATGACCTTCTTTTTAACATGGAATACATTACTCTTAAAGGTTGGTAACATTTGTAATTAACCTTACTAAACGTCAAAATCTAATAGGAAATTGATAAAATTTTTTGAATATGAACTACCACTAAAATCCTTAAATCAATTGTATGTTAAAAAAGTGCGTTTTTTCCTAAATTCTTAGAAAATACATAAAATAGTATAAAAAAAACTCATTTCATAAGACGTTTTTGTCACACTTCAACTCGCGTGAAACTTGTTTTTTAATGTACTATTGTCGCACCATTTCAATGTCATCTACAACTATCATTGATTCTATTTAGAAAATCAAGCGATATAAAAATTTGAAATGGTACCGTTGTTTCTAAATGGATGAGAATGATTTTGAATTTGTTAAATTTTAAATGTAAACCCCTTCTTTCTTATTTCATCAATGTATTTATAATCACTTAAGATAATGTAGACTATGGGTTCTGGGGTTGGGAGGCGTAACGCCACCCAGTTTTCAGCAAAATGCAACTATATATTTATGGAAAATTCTAATGTAAGGGTACATTTACAGTGCCAGCTGATTCTGTTACCGAATCAGATTTCTACAACCGGAGCGCGTGGATCTTCACAATGTCGGCCGATTCTGTTACCGAATCAGATTTTTACAACCGAAGCACGTGCATCTTCACAGTGTCGGCCGATGCTTTGGGCTATTACTTAAATTGGAAAATGATAGAACTCTGTGCACTATATCAACTTAGTAAGGAAATAATATGGCGGTCATCATCACCTTTATAAGTTTTAAGTATTTTTTCCTAAATTGCTATTTTAAAAGAAACTCTTCCAATTAAACTTTCCACATTTACCTTTAATTAAATAGAAAAATTAATAAGTGTTGAAAAAATTGCAATGAGAGGAGTCAGTTTAATAAACAAATAATTCCGATAAAAAATCGGCAGTTTTAAGAGACCCTACTAAAAACAAAAAAGTTTTGCGCTCTATATTCTCTAAATCTTATTGTATAAACACAAATTTTGACTAAAAAGCTCTTCTTCCGGGGTCTGGAGGACTATATTTTACATGATGCTACGGGCCTGTTCGTAAAATTGCTAAAATGAAATCAATATATGAACGGCAATAGATGACGGCAATTACATAAATACATATATAAACTATAATTTAAATCAGGAAATTAAACTCCAGCTTTATTGAAGACACAAAGCTTGTGTCAAACGTGTGAGTTGCAAAGTCGAATAAATTTTAAAGTTGGATCTTTACATATTATTCATTTTGATTGCCAAGGTTGTCAGGTCATTTGTTAGTATACACAGTTGATAGATTTCCATGGTTTATGCAGATTTAGCAGGATATTGCCTAGGCTTTGTATAACAAGATGTTAATATCTGACGTTATAACGCCTACTTAAACAGAAATTCTGGGGTTTGCTAAAGCACTTGACAGCTTCGCATCTAATGTTTGGTGGGCGTATTTCATATCCCTGCAATTTATTTTTGTTTTCTCTAAAGACCGTAAAGTATCTACAGGATTAAAATTAAAGCAATGAAAATATGCACATATGAATGTAGGATATACAATTATTATCTACAGCCAGTGCTTTGTATGGTACGCTTAATCTAAATTTACATTTGAATTAAAACTTCTAATCCACTTTATAAAGGTGATATTTTACAGCATAAGGGCTTAAATTTAATATAATGGTAATTCATTTAATAATGCTCATTATCAAATGTTAAATGGTCATTTTTATTAGTTTTAGTATTTAGATATCCTGTAATTTGTCTTTACCTTTAACTACCTTTTTAATTATAACTAAGAATGGTCCATATGAAGTAGGATATCCATACCATAACGTAGTTAATACATTGTAAATACATAGTTTTACAGATGTAGTAATTTTAGGTGTCCTAATTATTAATTTATTGCTTTCTAGTTTGTGCAAATTTAATATTTTCAAACTATTCGGGTACTTTTTGGCAATTAGGGATAGTTTTCATAAACTAAACTTCGTATTTTGATCTAGCCTAGAACTGTTCTAAGATGTGTAGCAACATTAACTTTGGTTTCATCAGAAATAACTAATTTTGGTAGATTTATGGACATTTTGAATTAAAGAACGTATACTAAGCGTGATTTATTCGAAATAATTTAGTCAAAACAGCGTTAAACATTATTTTGTTCATAAATAGTTGTAATTTTAATTTTTGATTCATACAATAGAAACTTCAAGGATAAAAATTGACTTGTTCGGTTTACCGTACTGTTTTACATGCTCATAACTTAGTCAAGATAGTGATAAAACGTTGCATCTATAAAATATGCATGTGTACATGTGTAGACAAGATGCTTCAGATAATGTAACATCGCCTTATGGGCTGAAAGACATTCACATCGTTTAAAACGAAAAGCTATTGTATTCACGTTGTTAATAAGCGAGTTAACTATGGAAATATAATGACGCACATGCTTTCAAAAGTCCAATAGTCGTTGACTGCTAGATAAGCATTTTAGCAGCAAAGAAGAATTATACGTGCTCTACGAGCTTTGAAACTAAGTGAGTAACAAGCGCATAGAGACTAGGCGATAAAATGATTGGAAATGAAATTCGCTTGAAACGCAACAACCATACAAAAGCATTAAAAGACGCATTCTTCTCATAACTGCTGCATTTGAAGTGATGCGTTTGATATCTCCATCAAGAATGACTATAATACAACAACGTATATTAGTAACTTCGCAGATTATAAAAGGGGAGCCTGTTAATAATCGATAAACTTTCAGTGCGGATAAATTTATGTAAACCTTGGGGTGGACATGAACTTCTCATTCTTACTGTATGTATGTGACATTGCTAATTGTAATTGTGTAACGTTGAAATGGAACGTTCCGAAAAATATGTAATTCATTGCTTGCTTAGACTTGAAGTTACGTACAAATTTTCTCCGCATTGCTTATTGTTTTCGTAAGTTAGTCGTAAAATCTAATAAGTAAATTGGCTGGTATTATAACATTATTAAAATTACCCATATCTGTAATTATGAACTATGGTTCAATCAAAATCTAAATGTGAATTTAAGAGCTGTAAAATATAGAATAGATTAATAGTTAGATATGGTTGTGGTATGGATTATGAGAACACGTGCACAAAACGTTCTAGATAATATTCTGATACAAATTTCACTCGTTTTCATGAAATCAGATTGTACTTTAATGATATAAAATGTACATAATATAGAAATTTCCGACGCTTGAAAACGCACGAATTGTGAACTTTACTTATATTTGTTTTCCTGTATTATTGTACCGTAAATTGAACCCTATGCAAACGCATTTCATTATTATTGGCAATTACGGTAAATGGCACGTACTTATTCAACATGGTGTACATAAAGGAACGTGATATACAATACTATAACGTGATTTTTTTAAATAGAACGATATGTTAATTTTTATATCGATGGATGCGGAATTCAATTTTCTTTCGATTTTGTTAAGAAAGCAGTGCTTTGAAAATTTTAGTAGACTTTGCAATATTGTTAAAGCATCGTGTGTCACATAAATCGTTTGTCATTTTGTTGTTGTGTTTTGTTAACTTACGAGTGTTATTTGCGTAATTAACAATGTTGTATCCAGATAAAAGACATCCAGATAAGAGGGCATTTCAGTCGGTACTGGAAAGTTTTACCAATAATGGATCAGTTGAATTTTCAAAACGAAACAATAACCATTCTGTAGTTACAGACGAAAATCAATTTTATTATGTGCACACAGCAATCCAGAGTCCAGTGTGCGAGAAATTACTAAGGCTACTGATAGTAGATCTTCGGTGCATACGGTTTTAAAGAATCACAAACATCATCCATATCATATAAAATTGCATCAGAAACTCCACAAAAGAAATTTCAAAAACAGATTGATCTCTTGTTAATAGGCGATTCAAAGAATGAATCGTGATGTAAATTTTATAAATGAAGAAGTGATTTCCGATGAAGCCATCTTCCATAAAAATGGTTTTGTGAATCGTCATAGTTCCGATATGACACAGAGAACCCTCATCGATTCGCTACAGCAAGTAGCCAGTACAGATTGTCCGTCAATATGTGGGCGGGGATTATAGGAACACATCCTAGGTTCATTCTTTCATGATAGTTTCATAGTTATTTTATTTAAAGTTAACGATGAAGGTACTTGCAGTTACTAGATTGATTTATGGAAAATTTTCTGACCAATCGCCTAGATCATTTAAAATGGTCTTATGTTTCTAACAAACAAAATAAATTTAAAAAAAAGTCTCGAATAAAGAAAATTTAGGAAAATATCTAAAAATCACAGAATAAAATACTACTTCAGGTTATTTGATTTTAACTAAATTTTTGATTTAGCAGACTAAGGAAATTATGGCCTCAAATACAAATTTTCATTTAGCTAGGGATTTTAGTTTCATAGTTATTTTATTCAGAGTTAACGATGAAAGTAGAGAAACCGCCAGGTTTGTTTAAAAGGGCATTAAATATATAAAAATATTAAAAAAATCGTTATAGCCGATCTCGAAAGAATTTCAGAAAACCAATAAATGACAGGAATAAAGTTACACTTCCGATTATCTAATTTTAGCAAACTTATTTCTGTCGCGGGCGATGATGGATACAAATTTAAATATAAAATTTTATTTTTCTAGGAAAACGTGTATTTCCACTAAAATTTCGACATCGAAAATTTGGGTCGAAAGGGGTGACAAAGGAAAAATAAATGGTCAATTACCTTTTTTTTACGTTTTAATTAGGCAAAAAGGTAATTGTTTTGAAAAACCTGTTTTTCGTGAGAAAATTATAATCATTACGTTGATTCTAAGGAAGTTTATATTAAACGTGTATATGCTAGAGACAAAATTACAGGAACACTAAGCTCACAAAAGTCCTGAGTGGTCATGTTCAGGGGAGCTGCATGTTGCCGAACTACATTTATATCCAAAAAGGTTTAGGCAGGAAATTTGTACAAAATTAAAATTAAATGATTCAAGAATTATAAAAAATGTAGTATTTCCATAAATAATTAAAGAGTCAACAAAAATAAAGAATTTGTAATTTGTCCATTATATTTTTCAACACAATTTATAATTCTAAATGTTTAATATTTATTTGAATTTGAAACAAAGAAATCTGAAGAAATGATTTCCTTTTTAAATGTTTATTTCGGTTTAAAATAAAAGTCCAATTATAAAGATTTTTGCAATGTGTCATGCATAACATAAAAGACTTTTGTTATTTTAGTTTATAGGGAAAGCCAGTCGATAATTAATAAATTAATTACGATTGAAAAGTTTTTTTATTTAAAAATCATTTTGTCATCAAAATTAATTCACTACAACGTTTCGCTTAAGGATAAGCTTCATCAGCTACATAAAATTATCCTAAAAATAAATTGGATTAGAGTAAGTGACTAATTATGGGATTATATAAATTAATTGTTTTCTGCGAAAATGGTAATTATATAAAATGTGTTAAAGAAATAAGTAATTTGTTTGCATTTATTTTAATTTAAAATTTATAAAAAGGTAAGTGAGTAGGATACTTACAATTTTCTGAAGATGTCTTAATAAATGATAGAAATTAAATTAAAATAAGTATATAAGTGTGTTAAAAACATTCATTTTAATTTTTTTTTTGTATAATACAGGAGATTTACCGAAAAGTACTTACACGAATAACCAAACTCTTAGCATCCGACTAAAAAATAATGAAATAGTGAAAAAGTGGTATAATGATAATATATTAGATCAATACACTTATAAAAAACTAATTTCTTATAATGGAACCACTCCCAAAATTTACGGACTGCCTAAATTACATGAACAAGGCATTCCTTTAAGACCCATAAGTTCAACTTCTTCTTGCCCAAACTACAGCCTTTCAAAATTATTATCAAATATACTTCAACGGGTAACGAAACAAAACAAATACAGTGCTAAAATACAGTGCCAAAGACTCTTGGACATTAGAAAACCTATAGACAAAACTGTTATTCCAAAAGACCACATTTTATTGTCCTTAGATATCGTTTCACTCTTTACAAATATACCTGTTGAGTTAGCTGTATGTACTATCTAAATGGGAAGAAATTTCAAAATATATAAATATCCCCAAAAATGAATTCATTCAATCCGTAGAGTTTGTCCTAACCACCGCTGATTTCAGCTACGAAAAACAAATCTTCTCACAAACTTTTGGTTGTGCTATGGGTACTCCAATAGCAGACCTTGTATTAGAAAATATAGAAATAACAATTTCAAAAGAGTTCCCTGAAATCTCCTTTTACCAAAGATACGTAGATGATATTATTCTTAAGACACATAATAGCAATGCCAATAAAATATTAGAAAAATTTAATAATGCTCATCACAGATTACAATTCACCATCGAACTAGAAAATAATCATAAAATTAATTTCTTAGATAAGTCCTTAATAAGATTAAAGAATGTAGAAATCATTACAGATTGGTATAGAAAAGAAGTAAAATTTGATCGAATTTTAAATTACTATTCAAGTACATCTTTAAAATACAAAAAAGCGTCATTAATAACTTGGTAGATAGAGCGACCAAAGTAACACAAAAAATTTCAAATACTCAAATAATCGAAAGAATTTTAAAAAGAAATCATTATCCGTGCCCGAGTGTGTCAGTGCATCACGTATACTTCCTAGTAGTCGCGGCACGGGCAACTACGTGCTGGTTTGCAGCGTAACCCGTTCACGATAGGGAGCTTAGTCTGTATAGAATAGCGTTAGGCATGCCTGGGGTAATGCTGGGATTGTGGCTGCGCTTGTAGCACGTAGGCTAA
>JAHWXV011104947.1:0-11037 GCA_024586415.1 Phrixothrix hirtus
ATGCTTAACCCAGAATGTAGTTCCATTGCATCATGATTTAGCGGTTTTGCGATTGCTGATAAATGTTTTTGAGGTCTTAAATGCCCCACATATTTTTTAACTGTCGTATAATCTTCTCCACATATATCACAACGTGCATCTTCACCGCGTTTCTACGGCTGATTGCTAACGTCGAACAATTTTATCTTTTTTACTGGTGGAGGAACATCGTCATTGCTGTTGTGGTTACTAAGTATATGAGTAAATAGTTCTACATCACTCGAGAAACCTTTACCGGATGTCACGTACTTGCTGTGATTTATGTTGATTAGTAATATACCTCTTGAGGAAATCTTGTCGACTAAATTGCACGTTGCAAATACTACAAGCAACATTTCCGCCACTTCCACATGTTTTAGAATGACGCATTAATGCATCATTTCTGGAAAATATTTTATTACACTTATTACAACTGAATATCGCGCTTTGTTAAAACTTGGTCATCTGAATAGTTCGAGAAACTCCAGTAAACCGAAACAAAGTTGGGTCACGACTCCCTTTTATACTCCGCGATGATGATGATGATTGCGCGTGCGCAAACTATATGTGTGCACATCGTGCATCTTCGACGCGCTTCTTCGGCAGCGATCGTGTGACATCCTATTTACGTACCTATTTTGTATAACTACGTCTCGGATTAAAAATGCAATTCCTATTAATGTGTTCGAGGTCGTGATTTAAAAACTATGCGTATCAAATATCCTGGTTTATATAGTATTCCCGCACGTAACCTAGTATTTCTTTGATTCGTTGAAATATCTAACTTGAAATGAAGAGTTCCTTTACGAAGGACAGAAAATCACATAGATGGACCGGTAATCCGAGCCTTCAAACCTAGTGGTTGATTAACGACTGCGATTTTCCTAATTTTGTCTGTTAGTTATATTTCAAATTTCCCTCTAAACCTAGTGACATATGTCATATATGAAAATTCCCTAGAAATTGTCTTTTATAACAGGCTGATTACTGTTTATTAATTCCCTACCAAAGATAAACCAAATTTCTCACCATTATATTGAAACAATAATCACTCACCGACAACTTTGGAAATCATTGGTAATTTTATTTGCCACTTTAATGTTGCATTACTAGCATATGAATTATTTATGATTGCTACATTAATTACCACTTGTTATCAATACCTATAAAGTAACTAAAGTGTGTTTGATTGATACTGCAGAGCTTCCCTCTTAATTGAACGATTTCTAGGACATAATTTCAAGTAAATTTCACAACGAAGTTTTATAAATAGAATATTTTTAACATCCAAACCCGCTTAAGGATATCTTAGAATTACACTTTTTGTTTTTAACGTTATAAAGGCATGAATGGCCCTACTAATAACTGATTTCAATTTAAAAATTTTAAAGTTGGTAATGGCTGCATTATCTCCTTGTTTTATTCATTTTTGACATTGGGAACTCCGATGACCTGACATATTTAACACAGTAGTCTACAAAGAACCTCAGAAAATCAACTACAATAGTTACAGAGAAAAACTTTATTCGAAAGGTGTCACAGAAATAAATGAAGCAAAGTTGCTTCAAAAATTGGATAAAAACATAAAATGAATCACAAACTCTCAGCTATGCTATATACAGTTCTTGAAAGCATTCAAAGTAACTGTTATCAAAATAATTTTTGTCGAACGATTTTGATTTAAATTTATCCAGTTTGGGTTGGTTTTTGTCTGAGTAATTTTAAACCGTTTAGACTTTGCAACGTTTTTATTTCAGTACTATTGATTAACTTTGAAATACGTTCTTTCTTTTTCTAAAAGTTATTGGACCAACTCTCTAATCTTAGTCAAAGTTTTCGCAACTTTTCATAGCACGAATGAGCCTTATTAGCGTAATTATATTTTCGGGCCAATCTTTACACCATCTATTGAATTTATCCTACTGTTAATGTTTGTCCTAAGATTTATAGTAAAATGACCTACCAAATCAACATCCAAGCACTGTTCCAAAACACTTTAGGTATTTAATCCAAAATAGTGGATTGTTTTATTGTTAATTGCAGTTACAATGCAAGAATAGAAATCAAGTATCGATTTAGTCAAAATGATCCGATATTTGTGGAATTTTGCACATAGTCATAATTTTATATTCTAAACAACTTCTCTCAATAATATTTTGCCATATTATTAACCGAAATGGTACTTTGATTCAATATAAAATGATTTTTTCTTAATTGTCAATACAGCTTGAACTTTAAGAACTAAAAATGTGCTTGAGATTCTTATCAGATCAAGTAGGATGGTATTCCAAAGTATGAACGCGAAATTCAAAAACTTTGATCAATTACACCTAAAATTAAGCTAATCCAAGGACACACTGTATAAGTTACGTGTCTTTCAATTCCGACCAGGAGATGTTTCGTGTTTCAAAGAAATCGGTGTAATACATTTTGACTTCCTAACGGCGATGGAAAGTGTAACAGTGTTGGAATAGATTTTTAATTTATTTAAGCATATGTAATGAAATATAATGGGCGAAATTCTAAAATTCTAATTACATTTTCACCCGTTACATAGTAACAAACAAGAAATCCCTGAAACCCTTTACTCTTGTTTTAATGTATAGAATATCTATAAAAATGTGTATGCTGATTGTAAAAAGGGATTATTAGATAATCCACTTTGGTTAGGATTTAAAAAAATGTATATCTTGCGTAAAAGTATATAAAAATAGATAAAGTATCAATTTACACTATATTACTATGAGCTTTGCCCTTTTTACCCCTTAAACGGGCTTTATAACGTATAAAAAATATGAATACCTTACTTTTATCCCAAGAATTTATATCCAAAATTCTATCAAAGCTGGAGGAGAACACTACACGGCATTCTCTTGTTAGTTAATTTGTTTTCAGTGCATTTTTGTTGACATATAAATATCATAAAATTGCGGTTTAAAATTAGGTTTACTTCCCTGTGGTCTTCTCAGAACAGGTGGTGAAATCGGACTTCTGCATATTAAAAGGTTGTTGAAACTGATCTTACTTTTTAAAGGAATTCAAGCGGCACTAATGCGATTGCCTTTTCAGAGAACGAGACGTTTAATAAAGATCCACACTTAAATGTGTGCATTGGGTTTGACTTAAAACCTCCTAGTTTGGTAGATGTCAATATTGGCTTAGACCCAAAGGGGTATGGATTCGGATATGAGTAGTGATGGAGTGCGCAATGGCAACTAATTTAGTTCAGTATGCAGTCCGTCTTTCTCAAGAACTGGCTATTTCCGTTTGTTCATGTCGCACATGCAGCTACTAAATTGATTAAAGGTTGGGCTAACTTCTATTTTACTTGAACTATCCAAATCATCTTTAATATAGTTTTTGTAACTTTATTTTCAGCTTTTACATTACTCAAAATTAAATTAATTTTTATAGATACCATTTATTTGGACTTCATTTTGTAATCAATAACATTATAGAATACTTGATGATGAAATAGGATACTCCGATCGTGAAGATAAATCCCCATTTATTTCAAGTGACATTCCTACCAACGTTACGCATGTAGGATTTATATATCTATCTTTATCATCCCCATTAACTCTCTGGAGAGGTTCAAGAGTCTTAATGCTAAATAGTGGTTATTTATTGATCAGTGAATGTTCAGCTCTAAATTTTTGTAATGTTATTGGTATTTAGATTTTAGAAACATCTTTTTGATTGGTGACTTTATATACTACACACTAGCAAAGATTGGGGCAGTCAATTTTTTGATTAAAATGAATTAAACGATTTCTCAAAAATGTATACGTTTGATTTTAAGATGTATCGCCGAATACGATTAATTAGCAGGACAAGGTCAGAATATATACATTAATAATACATTAAAGACATGTCAAGGTGGTTTAGTTTGATGCAATCGGACAATTGTGATTTATTAAAATGGCTAAACTAGTCTAAATGTTACAGTTATAGTATTGTTTATATAATTTATTCCAACAAAATTTTATAAGGGATATAAAATGAAGGAATTATGAAAGTAAAGCTAATTCAGACAATACAACACCAATTACGTATTTAATACGCACAGAATCTTTAGTATTTTTTGTTCATCGTTCTTATTTTGCTCAAAATTATTTATCGGGTGGCAAAAAAGTCTGGAATATTGCAAATAACTCAAAAACGGTTTTATTAATTTTTATGAATATTTGTTGATCGATACAGTAAAAATTCTAAATCTAGGGAAAGAACTTTCATTCACGTAGTTATACAGGGCAAGTAACAAGTATGGTCACCTTTTTATTTTTAAATGGAATACCTTGTATATTTTTATGGACTTTGATAGACCTCTTTAGCATACATTCAATGATATATGTTTTATTATGCCTATCTGTCGAAATTACAGATTTATTGCAAATTAATGTCTTTATTTAAACATTTACTTAGTCATGCTAATCTAATGACATTAAAAAAAACCAGATTATTTTAAGAACGTCAATTATACCAGTATTTTTTCTTGAAAGCATTTTTAATAATTTTTGAGGATAAAATGGTAGCTTTAAGCGAAAAAGGAAAAAATTCAGATTTTGATGATGGTCGGACACGGTGATCGTAAAAGAACGCAAGAGGAGGTATGCAATTTATTTAATTAACTTTATCCAAATCAACCTGGAATAACTCAGTCTTACGCAAGCAAGGTGGTGAAAAAGTTTAACCAAACTGGTAGTGTTAAGACGGACCAAAATCTGAACGACCAAAGATGATAGCAACTTGCTGTGATAAAGCCCTAGATATTCTAATTGATATAAAGGAAAATCCCCAGCAATCTTCTAGGCAGTTAGCGTCAAACCACGATATCTGCCATTATTCAGTAACACATTTATTTGAAAGTGAGAATATTCGTCCTTATAAAGTCCATTTAGTACAGGAACTTCTCGAAGACGACTTCGATCGAAGATCAAAATTTTGCGAAGGTCCTATAGAGATATGTAATGTTAATACTGATTTTTGCCAACAATATCCTGTTTGCGGACGAAGTCACTTTTACATTACATAGTTTTATCAACAGACATGATTGTAGGTATTGATCTTCAGTTAATCCACGATGAATGAAAGAAGATCACACAAAAGGCTGCAAAAAGTGAATGTTTGTGCAGGCATTATTGGCCCGAATGTGATTGTCCCTTTTTTATAGATGAAAATTTTACATTAGAAACTTATTTAGATTTGCTTGAGCAACACGTTTTGCCTAATTTGGAAGCTCTTTATGCTGACAGGGGAAGTGTGTGGTTTCAACAAGATGGTTTTCAGGTTCTACAATATTTAAACCAAATATTTCCGAATCAATGGATAAGTCGTACGGGTGAGATTGAGTGGACTGCCAGGTCACCTAACCTGACCTAAAATTTTTTATGGGGCAATATAAAAAATAAAGTTTATAAGAACAAACCGATGAATACTTAAGATCTGAAAGCTTGTATGACAGCTGAAATTCAGGCAATTCGCCAAGATGTCATCAGAGATGTGATTCAAGAATTCCGCTACAGGCTTGCTCATTGTTTAGCCAACAATGGCAGACATTTTGAATATCTCTTGAAACATTAATGTTTATCTTGTTGTTCTTGTTATACTGTGTTTTGTTTTAAGGATTTAGTTATGTGGTAAGTCGATTAAAGTAAATTTTCAAATAAAAACATTAATTTGCAGTAAATCAGTAATTTTGACAGATTGACCCAATAAAGTGTATATCGTTGAATTTATCCTAAAGAGTTCTATCAACATCCATAAAAATATATAAGGTGTTCCATTTAAAAATAAAAAGTTCACCATACTTGTTACTTGCCCTGTATAACTACGTAAACGAAAGGTTTTCCCTTAGATTTAGAATTTTTTACTGTATCGACCAGAAAATATTTGTAAAAATTAACAAAACCATTTTTGAGATATTTGCAAATTTCGAACTTTTTTGTCAACCGGTATATGGTCATTTAAGGCAAGTTATTCTTTCAAGGGCCTAATCGTTTTTAAAAATTAAAGTGTACAAAAATAAAAACACCTTCCTGTTCTTAAAATAGTTGTCCTTAATTTAAACTTTACTACTATATCCGCCATTTTATTCTTCAACAACCAGCAATATCTAAACTACATGGATTAACTTTTATATTAATTTTCTTGTGAAGTTTCGTATACTATTTTTTAAACTTCTGACATTTTCATCAAAATATCAAATAAGAGCAGTTCTAAATTGTAACGTTAAAACCACTTTAAAATTGTCACAGAAAATTATAAGTGTTTGAAAATTCTATAAGAAACAAAATTGTCATTCTAGAGATAATCAGCAAACCTGTTACGATGATAACAAAAAGACTGTAATCTAGGAGTAAATCTCATTACTTCTAGAACACAGATGTGTTTTTCATTAACATATATGCTGAATGTTTGTAAAGCCAATGCTTTTCAATGGTTAACTGTTTTTTAAATACCCTTACATATAGTCTAAATTCTATATCCTGCAGCGTTTAGAATTTATCACGGAATAAGATCAAACTTGTCTTAATCTATCTTAATAATTCGTTAATACACCATAAATAGCAGCCATTTATCTTAAAAGTAATCTTAGGAAACTACTTATTAATAACCAATTCTTCATACCTAAACTACTTTATTCACAGTAATAGAAATGTATAATAAGTATGGCAAGTTTCTAATTCCGTTCTTATATTTTGTTCCTACAGATTGTAACTTTAGCGTTTTAAAAGCTTTTGTTCTGATTAACTGTTATTAAATTACAACTTTGTACTTTCTCACGCCATTACATAATTATTTTCGACTTGCGAACTTGTAAGAATTCCTCTTGCAGAAGCTACAAATTAGAACAATTTCATTCCGAGTGTGTCATATAAATTGATATGCACTAGGTTATTGTATTGGAAACTTGTGACGGTATAGAAGGTTGGGATTGTATAATCAATTGTTTGGTAATTGCTTTAAAAAAATAATTATATCTACATTGTTGAGCTATTTTGTTGCCAAATTTTGCAAACATTCGTTTAACGGTTCCCATTAAATCACACGAAAAGATTCACTAAACAGAATACGTTTTCCTTATATAGAGACAATTTTACTCAATCATAGATTTGTTCGTTTAGTTTAGTTCAAGTTTTAGAATTAAAATGAAAAATAATAATATTTCTCTTTTTATGCAAGGTTCAGTTTAACTGAACAATGCCTTTTAAACTTTCTAATTAATACCACGCTACAGGTTGCGCTTAAAGGTACAGTTAATGTAATTTGCGTAACGATAATTAACCTTTAGAGGTATTGCTCTATAGGGAGGGTATAAGATTCATATTTGTTTTGTGAGCCGTTATACTGGGAGAGCCTTACATAGGTCGATTTTTATTATTACAAAACACATTTGAACGTAATCTTTATCAACCGACACGCATTTGCTTTGATGATCGGCCAATTTTTAAAATGGATATTCTATGATGTTTTTCATAATTTAAATCTTTATATCTTCTAAACATCAGCATAAACATTTTAACATCTTGTAATGGAACGAAGCGGCGCTAGGTGCCTTTGAAGATTAAAAAATTGTCAATATTGTAACTTTTAGCCTTACACAGCTGGCTGTGGAGAATTGGGGGTCCAAGTGAATGTAATTGATTGATTTTGTGTAAATATCATAGCTTTGATCGTTGCAGGTTATGGCAAATTAGTCTGACTTGGGTGAGAGCCACTTTACCTTAACAAAGATTTATTATAGGGCACTTAGCTGTGAAGACCATAGTTCGAAATTCTTTGAAAAAAGTGGAAACTTACAGGATTATGAAACTTCGTAAGCTACGCCACTGTGTTGTAAGTGATCGCTGAATTCTCTAGAGTACAATGCAATCTTACCGATATAATATAATTAAAATGAAAGAAACTGAAAATTAAAGTATTTCAACAAAACAGATGATTAAAATAATAGTCGGTGTAATGAAATAAAATATAAACTTACATAATCACATGTTACAAACAAAGCAAAGGTGAAACAGGTAGCCAAACAGTATTATTTTATCTAAACGTGGTTTCGGCAATTTATAAAGTAAATAAGTATAGTAGCATTAATATTACAAATCGGTAATATTTACTAATTGCGCCTTTGGATCATCATTTTCAAATTCAGATAGTAATTTCTACGCTGAGGTCATAATGATAACAAAAACAGATTTGAGTAAATATTTAATGCTTTTAAATCAACCCATATATTTTAATTATATTACTGATTATTCACAATGATTATTCAGTTTGTGCTGACCATGTGGTGACCAATCCTCAAAAGGAGCTTAACAACGGAAAGGTACGAAAATATTGACTTAATTGGCTCAAAACATTTTATTTAAACACAGGAGAAGGCTTCAAGGCGTTCATGCTTTTACGGGTAAGCATGACATAAATTTACAGAATGGATTTTTGTAGCGGAAGCCTTCATCATCTTTATGATGATGGAGGTGAATATGGGCACCAATTACTAAGAATTATTTTGCTTAATTCTAGCAAGTCATATTTATAAAAAGAAAATATACCAAATTAAACAGTTGTTATATTATACTTTTGAATTTAACTTTAAATACCAGGTATATTGTATTTAAGGAAAATTATTTTAACAGTAGATTATTGATATGTACGACAAAACATCAATAAAAACCGTGTTTATAAGTTGCATAATTTTAGAAATATTAGTAAATAAAATTTTCAGTCCGTCACTGCTTTTAACTTGGTATACTTTGTTGAATGAGTAAATGACTGGCCGATAGCATATATAATGTGTGTTTGTTACGGGATACAACGTAACTAATAGTTACACATTAGCACATGCTTCTGCATCAATACTTACATGCGTGTCTATTATACAGAGAAATAGGATCGAACATCTTCAGATACGTGGTGTTTATATCGAGGGTGCTTCCCAAATCTCGGAAAATAATTTTAAGTTCGGTATAAAGACTGCGAGATCCGGGAACTGTCGACTCTAAGTTTAAAGGACATGGATGCGAAGACCGCAAATGATAGTGGCTGTTGAGGATGCCCTCAAAGAAATAGCGGAAGAAAACTCTAGTGTATTTTTTATTTTCCTAGGTGTGACATAAGAAAATGTTTACTGAAGGTAAAAATTCACATAAGTCTTCCTTTGTAATTAATTATGAGTGGTAAATTCAGTTAATTTAGGAACAAAACCATAAAGATTGTAGGGTTTTACAAATATTGAAAACGCAAATTTCAAATTTTTAGTTATTTATTTTGTGATATTATTTCTAAATCATGTTAAACTTACGAACGTTCCAGGTTACAAATACTTCTTCAGCTTATTTACAATAAAACATTGGAAAGTTTATGAGTTAGGTTGAAATATTAAACAAGAATAAGACAGTTCTATTCAGTAATTGAACAATGATGTAGTTCATAATAGGGGCTATCTTTCATTTTACTGGAACGATAAATCAGCAAAACTACGGCTACTGATTCCAAGATAATTCTTACTGAACCCAGGACACATACACCCAATACCTTCAACTAACAAAATTACATACAATAACGAAGGGCAGATGTTGTATGGGTGCAGTATAGTTGAACGCTGCGATGTGAACTTAGTTCGCTATTCATCAGAATTTTGAAATGCAAACGCAATTTTAATTACGAAAAATTCGATTGAGACGACAATAATAACAATAGTTTCTAGATCGCATTAAATAAATATAAATGTTATAAAATTTTTGAATTAGGTATGTATACTGCAAATTCTCAAATTCATTCAATATATCGACAAACATCATATAACCTTCCTTTCGACATAATTGGCAAACTATACCCAAAGTTGGTGATACTGTCAATCTAGCTTCATTGGACTTATTAGAGACTAATTTGTTGAATTATGCGCGATAACTTCCTGACAGACAAAAGACAAAAGACAAAAAGACTTTCAATGTATTCATTGTAGTAATTATAACAAGTACAGCAAAAATTCAACTATAAATTTGTTACATTCATCTTTTGATAAACAATGCCCATCCTTTCAAATACAATTAAGAAGAAACAAAGATATGATTGATTATTAATGGGAAATAAATTTAACGTACATGCAGTAAATGAAAACATCAAACAAAATGGATTATTACAGGTGAGGAATGGAGAAAGTGTTTCAATAATTAAATGTTTACAGTTAAATTTATAACATAAAAGAGTAGCAACTCAGAGCTTTTTGCAAATTATAGAAATGAATGAAGTTGATATTACTTTAATACAGGAACCATATTGCCTAGGTAATAAATTAATGGGAATATCATCCTATTACTCAGTATTTTATCATGGGTATGACACGAAGAGAGCTGCAATAATTATAAACAATAAAATGTCGCAGGCTTTATTATTAACTCAATTGTCAGATGAAGATTGTGTAGTAATAATAAAAAACTATAACAACATTTTTATATAAACATTGATATAAAAAATAGTTTGCAGAAATTAAAAAGGATTTTTATTGCGAGGTCTAAAATGTGGTATGAGGTGATTGCTATTCAAAAGGAAAGAAATTAGAAGAATTTATTGTTACAAAGGCAATCTTTACTGTAAGTCACATACACGTATTCCAATTGTTTAAACTATTATGGGTTCAAGTTTCGTAGATTTAACAATTATTAATAACGTGTGTAAAAGAACTCGTCTTATCGGGGTCACATATGGTTAACAAAACGTATGTCTCAGAATGATTTGCAAGAATGTACAGATGGTTCTTTAAAATTGTGCGGCACGTGGTATGAGAAAAACCTGTTTGAAGTTCAAGCTCACGAAGAGTTGTTGTTGGGGTATTGGTGACGATATCCCTGCATTGCTCGACAGCGTCTTTAGTGCGTATTCTCAGCCGGCTACCAACATTTCGTCGAAGAACACTTCCCGTTTCTCTGAATAAAGGCACTAAGTGGATAACAACGGAATAATAATCATTGTATGCAATAACCGCATTTGGAAATTCTTCTTGAAATTCTAAATAACTGT
>JAHWXV011105592.1:0-10253 GCA_024586415.1 Phrixothrix hirtus
TACGCTACTTTACATTTGTGCAAAATTTCACAACTTTATCATTAGAAATAAAAAAGTTATCGATTTTTGATCCGAAACAGAGCTCGATTTTCCATAGTGCAACGGTTTGATACAAATTTGATGAAATGTTTGATATAACTTTTTTCTGATGAGGCGTTGTTTATCAACATGTATTAATTCTCAGAATTTACGAATAGGTGTTATAAACTATCCTCTGCAGTTCTGTAATAGTTATAAAATTAAATATTTAAAAATGTAGTGGTTCATAGATAAGTGTATATACGGTATCCTAAAAATAGCTAGCATTACGAAAACTGTGGAACTTTATGACCTGAAGAGCACAATTTCCTTATAGATTTTTTCAAACGATTTTGAACTGTAGAAAATTTAAATGATATAGTTCGCTCCAAATACAACCTTGTTTACTAAATAAGCGGAATTATGAATTGAATAGTTTAGTAAACTTGTACTACTGTAATTTAAAACCGCGTAGTATAATACTAATATTTGTTTAGGATATGTTTAGAATAATTTGATCTGTAAAAGTTCTTTGGCCTTGTTTACACTTTAAGATTTAATTTTTAAACATCTTGATTCTTTCATTGCTTGCTACCAAAATATTTGTTAAAAACGCAAGATTCTAAATATCATTAAATATCATACATGAAATTAATTCAATTTATTTTCTTTTTAAAATTTGTACGTGTGCAATGGAGATATTTTAAAACAAAACAATCAATTCTTTTTGTGCAGACCAGTAACAATGTTGTTCCCTAAAAATTACCACCATACACTGTTTATTTATTTATTTTGTTTTGCCAACATTATTTTTAAACTTTTCGCCGTTCTAAAATATGCTATGTAAAGTAATATAAAAGCCTTTCAATTGCAGGATATACCGATGAGCAATATACATCAAGGGCAACGATATTGCTATCTGATATGGTGCCCACGCCAGGGTTGGACTTAATACTATAATTGTTAATCTTTCGAAAATTATACGTTTATGAAAATCAATTATAAGCAAATTTTGTTCTACGCGTCATAAGGTACCCACACTTTTCGCGGTGCAAGTTATTTTTGTGACACCCTGTATACATTTTAGTTTAAATTTTTTTTGAAAAAAATTGTTTTTAATCTGAAATACAACAAAACGTAAGTTATTATAACAAATTGTAACTATTATGTATAAATGATACGCCACTGTTTAGGGATATGATTTGATGCATTTTTACGACCTTTGATGCTTTTACCTAATAATCATTTAGTTAGCCTTAATTTAACAAAAGATATTGGCTACCTTACATAATAATGTATCTTATAGGCCATATCCAGTAACCTCGGACAATTTTTCTCAGGGTATTAACCTGTAGCTGCCACAATAATCATTATCCTATATTTATCTTATTCTTTGATTTTAACAGCAATAATTGTTTCAATAAAAACGTAAACAGTACCTCATAATGTATTTGTCAAATAGGACAAGTGAAAATGCAAAATTCAAAGTAACCCGTAGTAGTTCCGACATCTTAATTTCTATTAATTTTAATTGGAATTCCACACATATCAATACTTGTAATAAAACACTTAGTACTGGTTTTTTCAATACCTAGTTAAATTAAGCTGCTAGCTAATTATCATGCTTATCACTGTATTAACCCTGTATTAACAATGGAAGATAGCTGCAATATAAATTTAACTGGATATTAAAAACTGGGCCTTAAGGATGCTAAGGATGCTAGGCAACCCAAAATATAATATTCAAATTTTATTAGTTTTTAATAGTTGCAGTTAAAATTTTTAAAAAAGGATATGTAGGGACCAGTGGAATAGTATGAATTCATAAATAATAGTTTTATCTACAGTTTTTAATTAATTACGCAAACGTAATGTTGAAAAAACGTAAATTAGCTTTTTTTTAATATTACCCTTCCACAATTAATTAAAAACTGCAGATAAAACTATTATTTATGAATTCATACTATTCCGCTGGTCCCTACGTATCCTTTTTTAAAAATTTTAACTACAACTGTTAAAAACTAATAAAATTTGAATATTGTATTTTGGGTTGCCTAACCCCAATCCTTAGGAGCTTAATACTATATAATTTACTATGAACGCTATAGCGACAACGAAAATGAAGCTTTCAATTTTGTTATTTATCAAACGACAAAAACAAGTTTTAAACACAACGAAGACAATTTCTACTACTAAAGCGAAGCAACTAATTTTATGCACCGTTTGATTGTTACGTTCTGATGTTTCCAGAACTGTTGTGATTGTCATAGTAACTCCACGATAACAAGCACATTATGGTTCATAACGGTACTAATACTGTTAGTATGTTTGCTTCTACACCCAAGAGACACGGGTTCAAACCCGATCGATACTGGTACATTTTTCAGTGGAGAAAAATTTAAAAGACATGCCTTCTTCTCGGATAAGGAATCGAGGTCCGTGTCAATATAATATTTGGCAGTGGAACTCCTCCAGATTCGGCAAAATTCTAGTAGGTATGGCGAAATGAATAGATAACAGTTCTAGTCCGAGAAGGCCAAGGGAATTCGCATCCCGAATTTTCAACCACAAAAACAAAGAAACAAAAAAATACTGTTATGAAACGGAGTAATGTTTTGATATCAAATTGTCGTAATTGGCTGATAGTTGTCGTTATACCAAGAAATAGTGTACGACTCACGATCATTAAGTGCCTTAGTACAACATGCCTTGACCCTTCGGTCCCGTTTTTCTGACTATGGGTCCCGTTTTTCTGACTATTTTCCGACGTATTATAAGGCACTTACCGATCTTGTATCGCAATATACTATTTCGATGCAAGTGCGCTGTCACTATATTTCAGGTGCGAGTTCTGTAAAATAAATAGAGGGCCTGAAATGTGACAGCGCCCGAGTATTGAACACAATTTTTTGTTTGTTAAGTCCATTAAGAAAAAACACTGATTTACTATACGTTTTGAGGACAGTTGTCAAATTGGATATATAAACCGCAAAGTTTATATATTTAGTTATGTACATACTACTTTTGGGATTATATATTCTAAGAAAACAAATACAAAAATGTATTGATCACATTTTGTTTAATCTTTATGTAAATACTCAACGCCAAATTTTCAACACTAGACTCTATTGGATATTTTAAGATTAGCAGAAATACACTGTAATTATGGGTTATTCTTTGTTACATTATTTGCTTCAGTCAAGATGCGCGGAACTGTGCCGGCTGTTGACAGCCTTAGTTTAGTGCTTCTTGCAACATTCACAGTCCAAGAAATTCACACAATTTGTGATCAGCCCAATCTTCACTCTTTAAGGGCACTTGTAAAATTTTCGATATTTAATCAGATTACACAGTTAACTACATTAGTGAGACCCACAAAAGAATTCGATCAATATTGTCCAATATTGAGGTTCTTGAACAATAAATTTTCAATATTACACCACACCTACAATTACCGCCGCAGCCAACTGTCCTTTCATTTTCGATGATAACTTCCCCAATCTTCATTTCAAAAACCTTTGCACTTAAACAGTTGAATTAGACATATCTTATTGTAACCTTACATTAGTTGCACCAAAATATTCAAGAAAATTGTCACAAAATTGATATGAACGTATTGTGAAATGGACGCATTTAAGAGCAAGCAACAGACGGGAAAAATTTGCATTAACGCTAATGGTCAACGTTTTCAGTAATTTTTTGTTTTACATTTAATATTTAATTCAAAACACATACCTACATACATTCTTCCGTTCGCAGGCCATTGCGATGACATTACCTTCTGATCACTCGTTAGAAAACTCAAACAAGATTAATCTACAGATTCCTTCGTTAGATGTTAGTATAACCCTCTGCGTAAAGTAAAATTCACATAAAAACATCCTGTATGCCAACGTTAATGTGCAAATAAAATGTAGGATAAACAGTCAATCAAGTAAAGTTTTTGGATTATATGTATGTATATAAATAAATTACTTTCTAGAATATAACGCTTTAAAATACTGAGTATAAAATAGACTCCCCAATGCGAAATCTTGCCCATCTAGTCGATGACGTAATGACAAAATGTCCTTATTTGAATTTTAATCTATATTATAAATGTTTGCAGTTTCATTTTATCTCCTATGTAACACGGAATGAATCGTCAGTAGGGTAGGCAACCTAAACTGCACCAATAAAAGAAATTGAAATTGTTTCTCGAACAAACAAAATTGTTGGAAATTAATATTAAGATTTTTATATACTAGAGTAAAGAAGCTACTAAAAAATGTCATTTGAAGATTTTTCTAGAATTTCAGAAGTTACAGTTATGAGCTAATGATGGCCGATGTTGAAATCAGACGCGTTCGCCTCAGGGATAAATATAGTTGCAGCAGCTAATTCAACCGAGAAAGAGGATATAATGTGCAGATCCAAATGAATGGAAATCCAACTAGTATAATAATAAGAAACAAGTCATAACAATATATTAACCAAAGATTGACCAACATTCAGTATCAACTAATGTAATCAAGTAATAAAATAAATCCAGTAAAAGAAAGTTAATAAATGTTCTTAGGCACAAGGGTAAGTTTCTTAAAATCAAAAATGATAGCAAAAGTTTCGCTCGCTTAGAAACTGCAGGATTCTAGCTTCTAAGAATAATTAACAGTTATTAATTTGAACAATGCCAGTTCTAGTTAAACGGGGCGGGGTGCAAAAAAATGCGGGGCTGATTCTTCTGCGACTTCCGTCGCAGATGCCGATATCTTCCCTTACCTCTCGAGTCGGGAACTATGACTGCCGAGACTTTAGCAAAGAAATAAAGTAGATTTATTCGAGCTAATGAAAATGCATAAAATAATAACCCAATTCAAGATGTAGTAGCTACTCCCTATGGTTAATCTTAATTATATGCCACAAACCAATTCTAGAGTTGTGGGCAACTATTTTTATGTACCTCCTGTATATAGTTCAATATAAAAGTTATTTGGTTACGACAATTGTTATTTTTGTTGACTTCGGTTACAACCTTTTTGAAAATATCTCGTATATGAAAGATGCTATCGTTAAACATTTTAAATTCAACATATGCCATTAAATATTTGCTTATTGTACTTTATTTTGATGTTAAAGGACCTCTTTCTTCTTTAAAATTTTAATTCAGTTAAAGGTATCATTTACATTATTTTAGTTCCGTTAGAATTGTGTATGAACTCTGTAAATTGTTTATTCCAATGTTAAGGCTCCTCTACACTAGATTAGGCAACCCAAAATGCAATATTTATTTAGCATTTTTTAAATATTACGCTTTGGTTATTAATTAAAAAATGTGGATAAAACTATTGTTCATAAATGCATACTATTGCGCTGGTCACTGAGCAATTATTTTTCAAACATTTTAATTGCAACTATTAAAAATTAATATTTGATTATTGCATTTTGGGTTGCCTAATTTAGTGTAGAGGAGTCTTAAGTTATTAAAGTGCTTAGATTGATTCACTGAATCGTCAGGTCATGAGGAAAACATATTTTTGTATTCGTGCATACTCGGCTGATTTTAGCTTGTATCGGTCAGAGGTAAAACATGTTCTTTAAAAGTGTTAATTGAGGATTGGTAAAATTTGAATTTAAAACATTTTCCCACTAGATATTTTCCATTGGTCCCTTTTGGGACATTTCCAGCTTGATCTCCATTTGACGTTAAATTTATAAAGTCAAGAACTCCGTTCGTTTTATGTTTTCGTGGCCTACGTTGTGCTGTTATTTATTTTTAGTATGTCGATTAACTGATAGCTGTAATAATTTGAAATTTCCCATTGCTAGGGCTTTTTAACAAATACCGAAAGCACCTTCCGCTGTTATTGGGACAAAGAATTTCTGATGTGAGGTCAAACAATTGAAAACGGATTTTTGTAGCAACTCCGAAATTATGCAAAGTAAGCTTCACGAGCAAGTTATTTTTGGATTTTATTAATTCCCGTCAACCTGAAAGGGCCTGAAATTCAAGTTTGGAAGCTCTTTTAAATTAACATTTATTGATTCTTTATTATAAACATTTGTTAGTATTGAAAAATCGTTGCTTTAGATTGCAAAGTCTAATTTAGCATGAGAATTACAAAGTAACTAATTGCAGTGACCCATTTTGTTTTCCGATCACTTTAGTGTAACTCCACAATATTTTGTACTTAACTTTAATTTGATTTAAGTTATATATCATTATTAAGTCATGGGATCCCCCTATAGATAGGCAATAACCTGATTTCAATTTAACTTATTTTTGATAAGAAACTTGATATGAATTAGTATATTTACTTTATTTTATTATGCTTGTTCATTTTCTCTTTAAAATTTTTATATCAGTAGCGTAGATCTAGGTTAGAAACATTTAATTATTTCAGATAGTTAGTAAGATAAGAACATTATGCATGATATTTCAGCAATCTCTGTTAATAATTTTATTGAGTAATCGAAGTCAGTATTATAGCCTAAAATTACAAAATCCAGTGGCGTCGTTATACTTCATATTAAGCGATCATCGCTGGGTTATATCTTTAAGTTTAGTCTGCGATCATCTATTTTTTGTGTTTAGCAATTCTTACGTGATTATTAGCCATCACATGCTTTATAGTTTCTAATTTTCCGCAAAGCCCTGTTAATTCCTCCAAATTTCACCATTTACTTTGTGGTTTGTTACAGAAATAAATTTATGCTATAAAGACCCACCCATGTCGCTGTTTGTCCGATGCAAACTCGCCATCGTGGAAGTCGTGTAGAAAAGCCATCGAGAGCTTAAAAATTTTGACTGTAAAAAGTCAATAAAAGGATTTTGTAATAAGTGCGCTGGCCTTTTAGAATACAATAAAACTCAGAAGACCCGGGTGGCATAGCATAACCAAAGTGTTTATGGGTTGCTAATGTAGATTTTAAATATTTTGCAAACTAGTAAGATCTTGGGAGTCAATTGGCGTCGATAATTCTCAGGATAATACAGGCATCAAATTTCTCTAATGATTATTTCGCGCAATATTGGACCTAGCGCCGTTCTTAAAGTTCACATAGTAAGCATGTCACCATTTTTATTTTCAGAAAAATGCGGCTCAAGTTACACGAGGATGCAGCTTGTAAGTTCGTGTACTCCAACTATAACAAAATTGTTTATTCATGTATGCACCTAGGAGGAAATGCGCCCCCTCATTGTAGTTCAAAACATAATCAATGAGCTGGTAGCACTTGCGTCAACAGAAACTTATCTAAGTGTAGACCCTTTGTCAAAGTGTTCTACACAAACTTTAATCGTTTCAAACTGATTGGTCCGACACCGAGTCAGCTGATTCGAATGATTTCTAAATTCAAATAAACGTAGTCTTAAATTCTTCAAAGGGGAAGAACGTAGCTCGATCAGCGATTTTTATGATAAATTAAATTATGTATCTTTGCACAATGATTTGCGAGAGAGGCCTGCATTTTAGCATTTTAACACATCCATTTTTACGTGTCGCTAATTGCATGCATGGATGATCAATTTAAGTAACTTTACCTACACTCTAAATGAAGGGTATAAAATATCATCAAGATTAAGTGATAAATATTCAACGAAGAATATGTTGGATAATACATCTCATATAGTACCTCTGCATAATATATAAAATATCATATTTAAAGGTAATTGAAATAAATATGTTTGTTTCGTAACTTATTTGGAAAATTAAATGGTTCATCTGCGATACACTTGCATATAGATCATTTAATATAGGTAGAGCTTGACAAATGTACGAGGGCGCAATATCAGACTGCTCTTCCAATGCGCAGTGAACAGCGATGCAGTTTTAGCATTCGCTTCTTGTTTTCTTCATCATTTTGTTCCTGGTCCTTTTTTGTTACGCTTGAAAAGTCGCATTTATAATTAAAACAAAAATCTGATACTTGATAATTAAGAGGCACCGACCCAACGTGTATAATATGTATAGGTTATATGCGAGAAATGGGGATGATTATACAGAGTGTCTGAGACATAAGACACATCATTTAATACACTTGTTGACGGGCTTTTAGCGATCAAAAATCTCTAAAAATTTTCATTCTACTTTAAAAAAAGATTTTATAAATTTTCGCGTAAAAATTGTTAACAAATCCGTACTTTCAACCATATGTTGTAATTGACAAACAAAAAGCTGGTTTTATTTATTTAGGATCATATTTTAACACATATTCTGCATTAGCTTGTCTATAAATGAAGACGTATCCTTAAAGAATTTGCTCAAAATGCATTCCCTTTACACAAATACACGTATTTATTTGTCGGCACAGATACTTGCATACAGGCTTATGCATGTAAGTAGTGTTCACTGATGTATACCCCGTGACAAATACATATTAAATTTACAATCAGCCAGTCATTCCCTCGTCTAATGCACGTAAACCAAGTTAAAATTAGGGCCGGGCTGAAAACTTTATTTGCAATATAATTGCAATTAGGTACATGGTTTATAAACGCTTATTATTGTAGATGTTAATATGTATCTGCTGTTAAGTAACGTCCTTATATCCTGGACACCCTGTATATTGCTCATAAAAATAGCGACTGGCAACACCGTAGCATACCTAACTCAATTTAACCTTCAAAATAAATGGATGGTAAATTTTACGTTAAAAATATTATTTTTCAAGTAATGTATGTTATTTTTAGCCCTATTGAAGACAATATTTAAGAATGCTGCTAAGGGAAAACATTTTAATATTGTTTTCACTAGTTAAATAGTTAGTCAAATCACATTTTCTAATAAATTTATCAAATTTTAAATTATAAAACAGATCGCAATAAATATTTAACAATGATTAATCAAAAGAGAAATTATATTTGACGAGGGGTTGAAGTTCACCTAAATTGTAATATACACGTCTTATTTTTACCTAGAACGGTAGTGAAAACCCTGCCCTATCTTTTTTTTTTAATAAACAACACATAAATACAATATAAAATTGGTTAACAGGTTCTTAACTTAAATTTGTGGCTAGTTTAGCGTGAAATGCTTATGTAATTCCAATTTCAACATCACACATTACAAAACTAAATCACAAAATATTACGTATTTGAATTTACTGCGTTTCTAGCTTTGATTTACATACACGAAGGTGTATCAAATAAAAACCTTAAAAGTGCTATAAATTTTATATTGTAACGATTAAGAAATAATCACATATATCATTTTTTTTTGACGTATTTTCAATGATGTTAATTGCAAGGAAGTAAGTGCATGGATACCACGTTTAAAGAATTCTTTTGGCCGTGAGTGTAGCCACTTGTACACTACGGTTTTAACTTCTCCATCACTTCAGAAATGCTTACCTCCCAGCGCTTCTTTGAGTGGTCCGAACACATGGAAGTCACTAGGGGCGAGGTCTGGAGAATAAAGCGGGCGTATGAGTCATTTAAATTGATATCTTGAATATCATGAACTGTCAAATGGCCGGGCGTTGTCATGCTGTAACAATACACCTGTAGTCAGAAGTCCTCGTCGTTTACTCCTGATCGTAGAGCGAAGTTGAAATTTAAGGAGATTTGAATAAGAAGTGCTGGTTATGGTCATTCTCCTTTCCATGTAATATTCCAAAATTACTTCCTTTGCATCGCAGAAAAGAGTGAACATGAATTTTCTCGCTGATGGTTGAATGCGGATTTTTTTTGATTTTGGCGATGAGCTATGGCACCATTCCTTGCTTTATCTTTTCATTTCTGGTTGGTAATAGTGAACCCAGGTCTCATCGCCTGTAACAAGTTTTTCCAGAAATACCTCATCTTCGACTTGAAAACGACGCAAAAGATCTTCACAGGCATTGACGCGATGGTTTTTCAATACGGCAGTCAACCTACATGGCACCAATCTTGCAGTTACTTCATTGAATTGTATGAATTTCCATAATAGCGGCTAGTTTTTTCATTATAAGCTTTTCCAGTAACGCACCGTTTCCATCCGTCACCACTCGGTAAGCCTTACACCGCTTTTAAACTTTCGTACACTCTAATACAATTGCAGCAAAGACACACACGAATCACCATACTACATTGTAATCCTGTGATAAATTTCAATTGGTTCGACACCTTCACTACTCAAAACGCACATCACATATCGCTGCTCTAATGCGGTGCATGATGATAGTGCTGCTGCCTTCTTCTGTATTGTAGCATCACTCTGTCATTTGTCGGTCATTTAGTGAAAGTCAAGGAGTATTACTGCGATATACCAAATTAATCA
>JAHWXV011106020.1:0-10428 GCA_024586415.1 Phrixothrix hirtus
GTAGTGGTTAAAAAAACTTTGAAACCTCCTCTTTCCAATGGTATGTAAATTGTTTATTTTGAATTTATACTTTAATAAATACGAATTTATTAAATTGGGGTATTCATTTAGAATAACCTTGTATATCTTGAATTTGATTCTATAGCGTTCGTTAACATTTAGACTTTTAAGAACTCTAATGACAAGTTGCCCCCCTCCTGAAGCAAAATGTCGCATGCTGAGCGAACTTTATGCTAAATAGCTTCTTCCACCTATACTCACGCCAATTTACTCTCCTTTGAATCTAATCCAATGTTGACACAACAATAAAGGGATACTAAAATTAGCTTCAATTTCACGCTGATCTCTTCCAGAGGTCTCTTCCAAATTATCGATCTGTAAAGACTCCCGTTAATACCGTACGAATAAATAGAAAGATGTACATAGAAGAGCCTCTGAAAGTTTTCTGTGAGTGATCATTTCCGTTCACTTCCATTGTTGTATGGATTCTTCTTTTGGTAACGGGTCTTACTTATACTCAATAAGTTTCTTCACGACATAATTTGATTAACCTGTGAATATTTTTGTACAGTGATTTTCAAAGGTAAGCTGTAGCTTTAATTACTTTTTGTACAACCCTAAAAATGTTGATGCCATCTGATTACTCGCAGAATAGGATTTTATAATGCAAATTCTGTTCGAACTTTAAGAAAATGATAAAATTGCACGAACTGATTTTGCTTTATGTGCGACGGCTGAAATTCAGGCGAGCCCATAGTGACTTGATAATGTGTTTTGGATTAATGAAACACGTTGTTACTTCAGAGGTGATGTCAACACATAATTGTATGATTTGGTTTTCTAGCAATCCACACTCAAGTATCTAACAAGGACTCCGTGATTCATAGGTTACCATTTGGTGTGGTTTTACAAGCCGCTTTATTATTGGACCTTACTATCGGAAGTGTTTCAAAATATACAATTATCGGAGAGCGTTATTTGAATATCATAATGGGTCAAGATTTGAGTTTGTATTATATTAATTATAAATTAATGTAAGCGATAAATTACCGGTTCATGAATTTTATTTCATTTATGTACGTTTAAAATTAGTTTTTATGCAAAAGGAATCAGTTAAATTAATAAACAATTTGTTGAAAAGAAAGTAAAGTTGGTATCAAAAAATATAAATATTACTCATTTTCATAGTTGAAACGAAATAGTTGAAAAAGGTATGTGTGCCTTTATTATTGAGTGCACGTACATAGTGAACTTATACTTCATCAGTAGTGAAGAGTAAATCCTATAAATTTAGGAAATTCGAAAATAACCTCGCGTCGCCGTGCTGACGCCATTTTTATAAAACTGAACAACGAATTCTTTGGGGGCGAAACCAAGAAAAAATTGAATGATTTAATCTTTAACTGGAAATCTGGGTGCCAATCGTGCAACAATTAGACGAAATCCGGAAAAATAACCATAATAAAAAGTTACCGGAAAACATAGGAATTATTTGTACAGGTAAAATCCGTTATTACATTTTCATTGTAGAATTGTTTAAAAGTCCAATAAAGATTGACAAAAATCTACGAGTCAAATTAAAGTTCTGGAAGTACTGGAACTAGAAAGCGCTGTTGCAGGTGCGACTTGCGTAACGGTAAAACCCAAGGCCGATCGAGGAGCGTATCGTGGACTCAATGACCGAGCTGAGTTAAAATAAAAAGTTATTTTATGGATCATTATTTCGATTTTGACTAATTTTTAACATGTTTTCAATCTCTGAAAACACTCCACTTTAAATCATAATATTTTATATACAGAGTCAGTCAAAAAGAAAGGTGGGATTTTTCGGAAATTATTCTGTACCTTGGTGATCAAAGCAGCAACTATGTCTTGTTGCTAGAATATTGCATTCGTTGTTGATTCTTGCATTTGTTTGCTTTTGTTTAGAATAAGTTGCCATATGAATTTTGATGATATGTTCGACAGCTGATTTTCATATCAGTATAATCTGTAATGGGCCTTTAATTATTTGAAGTAGTAGTAATAAAATTGAGAATTAACTTGATTTATAATAAAAATATCTCGATTTGTAATAAACTGAATTCTTTTGCTAAATAATTTTTTTCAAGTCAATTAAAGTGTATAAAATATTTAAATTGCAACATTCAAGTATTGATTGTTGAATTAAATACGACGAGATGTACATATTCTGGAAGATTGGTGGTTGAACCCTGTAGAAACGGAGTTATCTCATAGCATGCCGAAGCAAAGAACCCAAAAGTAAACGGTAAAGTATTTTTTTATGTATAAACATTAAAAATTGGCGGATCAACGCGGACCGTTAGAAAACTAAAACATTACAATTGTCGGCTCAATGTGGGACCTTGAAATCCGGTAACCCCAGAGTGTTACAATATACTCCGCGATTGTGCGGCACAGGTTTTGTAAAATCACGACATTGAATATATCATATTTATGCAGGATCGTGTTTATCCTCATATCTTCAATCCGTCAAAACAGATTAGCTTAAAATTGTCAGTAACCTTATTAGCAAATAATTTTCAATTGTTTAGCCTACAAGGTTATCACATTTTTGGTTTTAGGTATATTTTTAAAGAAGCCTACGACAATTCGTCAACCGAAAGAATTGATTGCACAAACTCTAACAGGTATTCCTAAACGTATACTTAGATTCGCTGTTACAGAACTACAAAAGGCTTAGTTGTTCAAGAAAATAATAGTGGATGCATACATTTCCGATAAGGTAATTTTTTAATAAATCTCATTATTTTATGTATTAAAATATATTTATCTATTTGCGTTGTAATTTAGTGAATATAAATAAAGAGTTTTAAACAATTAGTTTCATTAGAATATTTATGTGAATTGTTATATTTGGGAAATTTAAACATAAATTTCTTTATCTTTTAATAACAAACAATTGCTCACAAACAAAGAATTAATTTGATATAAGCGGTACTTATTTAATTCAATGCAAATATTAATAAGATGGTTATTTTGCAAAATAACTTGCACCTTAATATCTAAATTACTCCCACAAAATCAAAATCTACTTTTACTTATATACTATACTTGTTTCTAAAATTATACACCGAAAATAAAGTGCGTTTTGCATAAAACCTTAACAATTTTATTTAAAATTGTTAGTCCTTAAAAATTAAAATTATGTTTAGAAAATAAGTTTACTGTAAATTTCAATTACAGTTTTGTCTTATGACGTTTGTTGCTTGCTGGGCCGTTTACCTTGACTAGCGATTTCTGTGCACTTCAAATATGCAAGTCAATGCCATGGAACGGCTTATTTTATTATTAACCAACGACCAAATTTAAATAGAAAAGCTAATTTAAGTAAATGTAATTGAGAAGTGCAAATTCAAATTGCGCGCGTGATTATGTGCATCACGAAGTAAGAATACATTTTGAGTTAAGGACGGGAAATAGATGCCACATTGAAATTTACTCCATATTTAAAGCAATGTAATTCAGTCTTACGAACAGGAAACCCAATGTGATGTTTACAATACGAGTCAACATTGCCAAACTTCTTTTTTACATTTTTTCAATTTTTGGTCGGTAAACAAGATGCCAAACTTTTCTAAACTACTACTCATAAAGTGAAACGAGCCTATACATCGGAACTTTATATTCGTTCCGTTGTTCAAGTATTTCGTAAATGAAATATATTTCTGGAATAGCTGTAACTAAATGATTAATTAATAGGTAACTATTACATTAAGACAAATTATGGAAGATGATTGGTATTAACGGGCTGTGATGTGAAATTAGAATTACATGTTTAGTGTACAGCTCTCGATAAAGTCCTGTCGATTGGAGTAATTTTACGTTAACAGCGGCACACAAACGATACCTACCGGTAGTAAAGAATTCTAACTCCTTTTGCAGATTTAGCGGGTATATGGGGACAATAGTTGTAAAATATGAATCTGAATCATGAGATAATTTATCGAGTTTTTTAACAAACATTCGGCAGTATTTGGATGTCTATAATTTTTATAGTAAGAACGATGTGGTTGCGTCTCAAAGTGAACTTGTTAACTTATTCAACAACCTCCATGTTCTTGTAGTTTGTTTTTTTAACTTCTACGTTTACTACTATTTATTACTTCAGAGTTTTGCTTCTTATCTGCAATGGGTTTCAATAGACTTTAAAAACCATCATAAATAAGAACCAGCGTAAGCTGTTTGTTTTGAAAATGTTTAAATTTTATTTGTTTACCTCATTAGGTAAATTTAAGCAACTATTATTCCGTTCGCAATCTAACGAATGTTGCTTCATTTTTACTTCACTAGCGCAATAACAAAGACACGTTTCGCAAATGATCAGTTTTTGCTGATTTGCTACAATTTGCGATCTAACCAGTATTAATGGAATTTGTCAGAATTGAAAGTGCTTTAATAATTTTACCTATATTACCCGATTTTGATGGAATTTGATGAATTCTATTATCTTTTACTTTGTTTCTGCTTCTTCAGAGTAATTAATTGTTCCATTACTGCCATACTAGTCATCACGATCATTGCAATCAGCATAAGACTCTTCCTTATATTTTTTCTGTACTAACAGTAAGTTGACATGATATTTTTTGCGCTCATTGTCAAAACTAAAGGGAAAATGTTATGTTTCTGTTTCGAATGCTTTTTATCTTCGCTTTTTTCCATAAATAATAAACATTATGGATATTTTGGATCTGAACATTTTTAAAATTGAGGTAAATTTATGCTTATGGGACCTTTAATTCTTCAACATTTAACGTTTGAGTATAATGCGAGTAAGAATTTACGTGTTTTCTATTTTTGGAATTAGGATAGAAATAAGATACAATGGTCCAAAAGAAGCAGCATTCGTCACTGTTTTTTTACATTAGTATATATACGTTTGCCTTTTATATCCTGAGGTAATGCAATGTACGAACTATCGCGTCCACAACTAACTAAATATGTAAATAACCTTTCGCAATTGTTAAAATGTACTTCTAAAGCAAGAATTGATGATAAGGCCAATTTGGATCCTTTTGATGTAAATTTCGTCAAATTATTTAAAAGGACAGAGGGGTGTAAATTTATATCATAAAGTTTTCCAAAACAAGAAGTCTATTCAATTGGTTAAATAATTATATATACGGTATATTATTCCGTGCGGCTACGTTGTACTTAACAGTAAATCTGAAGGTATGTAGATAAATAAGTAACAGCGATAGGAAATACTTTAATAAGGATACTATTGGTCAAAGCATTCACCAACGGCGCAATCAATAAAATCATTAACTTCGAAGTTATGGTTAGTAGCACATAATATAAGAAATACCACACCGAGTTAGCCAAATCATTGGAGTTTTGCATAATTAATCGTAAAATCAATCTTCGTGGTATGTGGTTTACCGTCAATAAATATCCCGAAGCAAGATTATCAATTGATTGATTCTTACACACGTAAATATATAAGTAATTTACTTGACTTTAAAATAAGGAATGCGGTAAATACTTTGTTTTACAATACTGTGTGGAATTATTTTAAATTAGTACACGCCCAATTAAATGTGTTGTCTTACAATACTGTTTAGGACGGTAATTTTAATATTTGCATGAGTTAAAATCATTTAAAATTAGTAAGCGCAAAAACACATCACGTATAACCGTTAGCACTTAGTAGCGTAGACTTTTTAACGTTTAGTATCCAATAGCCCCAAATGATTGTAAAGAATTGAAAAAAGATTCTGCCAGATATGGATAGCGCCAAATTTAAAGGAAAAATATGACCTGATAGGTGCAACTACTGTCTTTCTACAGGGCTGCTGAAAGGGGGAGATATGCTCGGATCCATTAGCCATGTTGGAGCAGTACATCTAGGAACTATAGTCGGCCAGTCTAGCAGTGACACATACAGATGATGGTAAGCGCCGATGTAAACTGTTGAAGTCAATATCTGACGGAATAAAAATTTCTTAATATCATACCTACGACGTTCCTGAAATGGTGTATAGAAAATAAGAGGCACTAGGACAGAATTTGTGACAGGAATTTTTGTTCGGAGAATTTTCAAACTAGAAATGTTTATAAAAACCTAGGTAGCTGCAAAAAAACAATGAAATAGAACTTGACGCCTGTATTAAAATTAATAAGAATGTGTGTTGACTGACGTTGAAAGTTATTCAACACATATCACTGCGCGCAAGTTGAAATTAATCGAAAATATGTCTAAAAGGCAGTATTTAGTAAAAAAGATAGTATTTTAAAGAAGGATGTTACAAAACGTTACCTAGAAATAATACAATAAATTACTTGAAGGTAAGTGACGGTGACATCACATCTATAAACATTAAATAAGCAGCATCGCTTCATAACAAAGCAGTCTCTAGTAAAAAGAACATATAAATAAGCCGCAATGAAAATTCAACGGCCAACAACGTAGGCAGGGTAAAAAAACTGCTTGGAAATACGAATATCGGATTCATTCAAGTATAAAAATCAGGACTTGCCAAAGCAATGCAAGCAAAGTTATAAAAACACCTGCAACTGATGAACCAGCATCTTTAGTGAAGCACTGGCGTAATAATAATGTGCGTTCAAAAGTTCTCACAATTGACTAACAGTAAGAAAGGCCAAAAGAGTGCAAGGGTTAAACCTATAACTACGTACCGAAATTATACCAGAGGCTAAAACAAAAGCAGTGAAATGTTCGAAATAATGATTAGTCCAGCGAATGTACACCGTTATACAAATCCACGAACTACCCAATAAACTACTGATCACATACTATAATAGAATGTAACAAAAACCAATTAGTAAAAGGGGATTATGTTTGCATAGGTGCCGATTGAATAAATCTGAGGGAATGACGTCCAATGAAAAAAATTCACCACTAGACAAAACTGCAAAAGAATCGAGAAGGTCGAGTAAAAAGTAATAATCTAAAATAGTTTTGCTGTATACCAACTGTAAGAGAATTTCAATGTATTGCTGATCTAGAAAATGAACACACGAAATGTATATATCTTTGTCGGTACTACATAAGATGTAATGAAGAGGAAATATTACCTGGAGGGATGTGCTGAGAGAGAAAGGGCAATGACATATCCAAAAATGGACAAACATCACAAAGATGTCAATATGGTAAGATAATCGCCAGTTACGACACGCGGACCGAACTGTGGACGTGGTATTCTCAAATCCACGCAACAGGACTAAGAAAATTGACATAGCAAAATATGGACAGAATTAAGAAAAATGTCAATGAGGCATGTTAGTTAACTTTCACAACATGCAGATCGACCTGCGGACACAGTATTCCTAAACCCCAGATATAGGGTTAATAGAATACTATACAACATACATACGATCTCACTATGACCGAGCTATGAGGGAGACTAGTCTTCTGGGAAAATTTACAAAAGAAGATTCGTGTAGCAACAGGGAACTGGCATCTAAGGTCACCAGATCGCAAAAGCAAAATCATTCATTATCTACTACAAATGGCTTTAAGTCAGAGACATGCCAGACACCATTAGAGTTAATATTATTGTCAACTAGTTTATAGGTAGTCGGAAACATTTGGTCAGCAATACGAAAAAGATCTATAAACGTGGCAGCGAGTTTCACTGAGAAGTAGATCGTAGCGCCAGACAAGCAATTTTTTCGGCAAACAACTAAACTTGTGCGTTGGGGGTATAAGCATTTTGCAGACGAGTAGAGATATCCTTACATAATCTCTTATGTTCTAAAAAGGGATCAGTAGCTGTAACGGAACTATTAGTATTTTCAAGTGCGTCATTCTGTGAAGGGGGTTTCTCCAAAGTATCGCGGTAAAAAACGGAATTTCGAGCAAACAAGGCGAAGCGAGGCGCGACATTAATAATTTTATGCCTAGATGTTCGGATTGCACATCCGATTTTAGAGAGATTGACGTCTCAATTGCGTTGATTGTCGCCAACGTAAGGAAAAGCATCGTCTTGAAAAACCTATTGGCACGCTCCGCGGGATCGACATTCTTATGGCACTTGGCCACGTAGTGTAGTGATGCGATACTGTTCACAAAGAGTTTTGTATGATTTACTGTGGAACTGAGTTCGATTATCGGAAATAAGGTATTGTGAATGCCAAAAAGAGAAAGACATTATCTTCAACACACTGAATAATTTTAGAACTGTTGGTGATGCACGGAGGGAAGAAAATGCTAAATTTAATAAAATAAATGGGATGACCAAAATATAGCAAAAACCTTTAGAGGATCTAGGTAGCGGACCCACAAGTCTATGCTGAACATTTACTATGGGCGAGATGGTCGAGACTCAGGAGTACAAAACCCAGGAGGACGTTTCTCTTCAGTTTTGAGGTGCTGACAAACAGCGACCAACAAACTTAAAAATATCAAAGCACATCTTCGGCCAATAATACCTAAGAACAAATTCAGCGGTAGGTTTTTAAGACGTCAGTATGACCAGTGGCAGAATATGCGAATGAAGGTCTTTAGGGACTACTAGTTTCCAAGAAATTTGAGGATTATCAAGATTATACGACGTAGAAAGTTTTTGAGGTGCCCGCAGAGCTGTATCACTCAAGTCTAGATATCATTGATCTGTAGCAGTAGAGCTTAAAGTAGGAAAGAATAGGCTATCTACAGGAGAAAATTTCAAAATTGTGTGATTGGGATCGAACGGATCAATGAACAAGCGTCCAGAAGGACTTTGAAGTCGATTGAGCCAAAGCAAGGAATAGCCCGAAGTACAGAAAGATATTATTTCTCAGCTGGAAAAGAGAAGAACTAAATTATGCAATCAGTTTTTCCCCGTCAACTTGCTGCGGTGTAAAGACTCGGCCAAGACTAAAGCGGAGATATCAGTTTTTATCACGAATGGAAAAAATCTGAGTAGGATAATATAGCAACTGAAATAAGGTGTCTAAATAGCGACTTCATTCGAATGTCCCACGAAACAATGACATTTTTCTGGTCAAGCGAGAAAGGGGAGCAGCAACAGTGGAAAAAATTCGCATTAAGGCTCTTAGAGACTGGGATTAGGCAACCCAAAATACAATATTCAGATGTTATTAGTTTTTAATAGTTACAGTTCAAATTTTTTAAAAAACAATGCATTGGGACCAGTGGAATAGTATTAATTGATATATAATAGTTTTATCCATATTTTTTAATGAATTACAGGAGTGTAATATTGAAAAAACGCTAATTTAGGTTTTTTCAAAATTACGCTTCCGTAATTAATTAAAAACTCTAGATAAACTATTGGTTGTTAATTTATAATATTCTACTGATCCCTACGTATCCTTTTCTAAAAATTTTAATTGTAACTATTAAAAACTAATAATATTTTAATATAACATTTCGGGTTATCTAATCCCTGTCCTTAGGAGCCTTAAACGTCTGTACCAGCTGACAATGTCAATTGCACGTCTAATATCTTGGTTATTTGTAGAGGTTAGTAAAGAAATGATGAGCGAAACTTTATGTAGATCTACATGTAGATCGGTTAAATTCGGGTCAGCAGAGGAACACTTGTCTTTAGGTAAAATAAGACTTGCATTAGCCAGACGTCACAAAGCAGCTTTATGCATTTCTAAATGTTTAGTGTATGATTGCGTAACTATGATTATGTCGTCCAAATAAGCGAAACAAAACGGTTCTAAATCAACACCTGTCGCCCTATAGAGAGGTGGCTTAAGAGTTATAAAGTCCAAAAGGCATACAAATAAATTGAAACAAGCCAGAGTTAGGCACAGTAAAAGATTAATATTACTTTAGAATCAGCTTCTAACGGAATTTTCCAGTAAATACAACGGATATTGAGACTGGTTAGGTAATTTGCGTCACGTGGACGATTTAAAATTTGCGAAATATACGCTCAGTAAAACTATTCACCTTGTAGTCAATGCAAAATCTGTATAAACCATCTTTTTTTGTTCATTATGGCGATATAAAACGTCCAGGGAGTGTTGGAAAGTTCAACGACCCTAAACGAAGCATTTCGTCAAGTTTCTTACTGACGGGAGCTTGAAGAGCAGGAGGAATGGGATAGTATCGCTGCTTTATGAGTTCAACGAAAGTACGTACCAAATGTTGAGTTAAAGACGTATCTTCTAAGCTATCAGAAGAGAAAACTTGTGTTTAATATGCAGCTAATGGTGCATTAAGTCGTTGAAGTTGTTAAATAAATCAGACTAATATATGGTCTAAAGATCAATGGATTAACACGCATTTGTTGTTACGGAGCTCAGGTAGAATATCCAGCCGCTTCCAAAAGTCAATGCTTAGAATTAGACTTTGTGTGACAGAAGCATGACCAGAATGTCAAGATCTTGAACCCTCCCCTCCACCTACAACGTAAACAAAGAACAACCAAGACTTCGCAGTCATAACCATTAGCAATGGTACAAGTAGTAAAATGTGTGAAAACA
>JAHWXV011106084.1:0-10149 GCA_024586415.1 Phrixothrix hirtus
ATTACAGGTGCTCTAAGCATAAATTTTACAATTTAATCCAAAAAAAATACTTATCAATTAGTAATAGTTTTTATGATGATGAAAATCATAGCAATATATAACCAATAAAGATTTATTGTATTTCTGCTGCATAGTATTTCGTTTTTTTTAATTGTGCATACTGTATACAATATCTAATTTTTCAGCAAATAAAAGTTTATATAACTTATAATTGATAATTTCAGGAACAAGTAGACGACAAAAATCCAAGATGCATAAATTCGCTAGAAGCATTGGCTGATAAGTTTTTGCCCCAGTGCCATACACATTTACATGTATGTCATTAAATTTTATAACAATCACCATTTTAGTGTTAAATCTCATTCAAACACAACAAAAAAACAATTTTAGCAACGAACATGTAAAGTTTTTTATAAGTTTTGAATGTATACCAAGCTTTTAAAAGATTAGAATTAAGATTGAGATTAAACTGAATATTCCTTTTGCAAGTATTAAGTGACATAATCCAACTATTGTGGCATTCAATGTTATGAAATTTTTCAAAGAAAATTTTTTATTTTAACAAATAAGAATAAATTTAGAATTTGTTTGTGCTTTAAAATCCTTAGTTTGTCAATGAAAAATAAATAGTTCTTAATAAATTTTTCTAAGAAAAGTACATTTTGAATATAGTGACACATCACGAGATGTGGCTATTACATAACGAGACTGACGCTGTAAAACATTTTATTTTGATTTCATACATTTTTACTTATTATCAACTTCAATATACACCCCTCCTCTATCCCTACAATGCTCCATGTGAATCTTCCATTGTTCGAAGCAGTGCTGGAAGTCTTCTTCTGTTAGCTCCTACAGGACGCATGCCGCTTTCTCTTTCACAGCTTCAACGGACTCAAATCTTGTTCCCTCTAAGGCAGATTTCACCTTAGGAAACAGATAGAAGTCACTCGGCGCAAGATCTGGCAAATAAGATGGATGGTCTAACACTGGGATGCTGAACTTGGCTAGAAACCTTTGGCAGACAATGTGGAATGAGCCGGCGCATTGTCTTGATGGAGAACCCATGACTTGTCTTTCCACAGTTCGGGTCATTTTTTCCTTATTCTTTCATGGAGTTCAGCAAGAACGTGAAGGTTGTAATGTTGATTAATTGTTTGACCTTCCGGAACCCAGTGAAGGTACACAATCCCATGAATATTGAAAAAAATAATCATTGCTTTAAATTTTGATTTGCTTATTCGAGCTTTTTGGATTGGTGCTTTGTTTCAGGATCATAAGTAAAAAACCACGATTCATCACAGGTTATTATCCTTTCCAATAAGTTTGGGTCATTTTCAATGGCATTCAAAGTGTCAGTACAAACATTTTTGCGATGTTGTTCACACGTGAGAATTTTAGGCACCATTTTGGCACACACTTTTTTCATGTTAAAATTGTTGGGTAAAATTTGCCGTACGAATTTTTTATCAATTCGTATAGTTTCAGCAATCGCACAAATACTTAACCGACAGTCAGATCGAATCAGATTACCGATTTTTTCGATATTGTCATCCGTTTTTGACGTGGAAGGGCGACCCGGGCGTGAATCTTTTTGAACATCTTCTCGGCCATCTTGAAAATGCTTAAACCACTCAAAAACACATGCGCGCAAAAAAATTCATTGCCATACACTTCTTTCAAGAAATTATATGTTCAGTAGCAGTTTTTCCAAGTTTCATGTAAAATTTCACAACAATTCCTTGCTCTACTGTTACACTTAACATTTTTCCGGCAAAACAAAAAAACAACTCTAATGCGAATGAAGGCTACGGCTATATTGATTTATTTACAGATGCAAAAGGCACTGCATTCGAAAGAGAAAGTTTTACGATAACAGCTGTGGCTTGCTGGTGTTTGGTGCATGCGCACTTCTTCTGTAGCAGCGTCAGTCTTGTTATTTAATAGCCACACCTCGTATACTACATTTTTACATTAAATTTCAAATTTTTGATCAAAACATTAAATTCATAATTTCAAAAACTTAAAGAATCATAATTTTTATCCACAGTAGCCCTACTCATGAGAACATGAGTGCCGTATTTCATGTCCAATTCAAGTTAGTGACCCGGACAACTTGATGAAACCTTTCAGGCTTTCGAATATACAGTAAGATAGCACTTCTAACGTGAAAGCACTCTATATAAATAAGGGGTATTTTCCACCCATTTAAACCTGTGTCTTCACACATAAAAATGTGTCAATTATTTTTCATAGCTCTATAAGTGGACATAGTTTCATCAAAATTGGTGAGTGATAGTAGGGTACTTTTACTTGTAAGAAATCGAAGATGCATCAAAGAGATTTACAACTGAAAAATTTCCTTACAAAACAAAACTTTATAAATGTAAATCATGTAACAAGAGAAAAAGATGAAATTTTTACAAGATTTTGATCCGGTATGACATAGGATAAACAAAAGATTTATACAGGGTTGTTGAAACTAAAATGGTCAACGCTATGTATTAGAAAAGGCACATTTTTGAGATTATTAAATTTAATTAAGCCCCTTTTGAAAAATTTTACACATGAAAACATTTTGTGAACTGCTGACATTTGTCACAATTAATTTGTTAGACACATTTAAGAAAATACCATTGTATTTGCTGAAATAGCAAATTAAAATAATATATCAAATTGCACTGTTTATTTACTAATAAATAGGTGCTATGACATATATTGCTACAAATAAATGACCTAATTTTTATTTGCAAGCACTCTTAAAAAATTACATTTAGGATTTGTATTAAAATCTTCGGTGATAGTTTAATTTACAAACAAATAATTAATAGTGATAACATTTAAATTTAATAGTTATTTCAAGATGGTTTTCACAAAAACAATTACCAATTGCGATTACCATAAAGCATTTAGGTATGTCCTTTTTAAATTTAAAAGGTTGTTTGCCAGTCAAGATAAATATTCGCACAATTTTTCATTTTTAATATTTTCAAAATTGAGTAATAAATAATTTCAAATTATCTAATGTAAAGTTACAAGGCTTGTAATTGTTTTTAATTTTATTCAAACTTTAACAGAAGATACAAAAACGTATTCCAAAAGGTTACTGTGTGTTTTTATTTTTACAATAAAGCCTTTAGTTTAAAAATAATGAAAAGAAAAAACAAATTGATTGTATGAAATAAGCCATATTTTCTCTTAATAACTAAGTTTTTACCATTTTTTGATAATTTTTACTTCCACAAAAAGCATTGGAAAAGTGGATAATAAACATGTTTGAAAACATACACAACTAAATCTAATTTAATAAATCAGAATGGAATTTTTATATCAATTTCAATTACGCTGAATGTTTATCAATACACGTTGCAATGACCTATAATATGAGTAGGACTGGAATAAACGTGTGTGATTTCATTGCATACTGGTATACAATACATATTGCAAATCAGAAGTTCTCAAAAGGTTTTCCAAGAATCTTCTAAATTTGATTGTGCCCAAATTAAAGCTGTTTAATTTTTTTTATTATTTTTTGTGAATGTATGGGGCATAGAAAATAAGTGGTTAAAATACCTGAAAGTATTTCAAAGCAACCCTCCCTCATGCTAAAAAACAAGACACTGAAAGGCATAGAAACAAAAAAGTAGAAGAAAAATTAATAAGGAATTTTACTTAGACTTATTTTTGAAAAACCAATGTGGAAAGGATTTAAATACTTTTGCATTAAAAGAAACAACTGCTATAGATTTGAGAGATGACATTTGTGAAAAGCAACATGACTCAAGAGAAACAAAGCAAGAGAAGTTAAATATACACAGTTCCAAATTGAATATGTTAACCCTTTATTTTAAATGAAATGGATGCTCCATAACTAGACCACAACGGATATGAAATCAAATGAAGGATATTGCTTCATAAGTTAAGAAGTGGTTGTAGGTGTAGCTGATAATAACTATTCTTCCATAATCTGCTTTTTCCTCAAGTATGTGTTAAAAGATCTAGAAATAGATAAAATATTATTCTCAAAATAGGAGGAATACCATATTTCCAAATGTTCTAAACATTGATATCAATAATAAGTTCAAAAACGGGTCATAACCAAATGGAGGCAGACCACATGTATTTCCTCACTGATGAATACAGTTAACATCTCAGTAGATTATGTAAAAGACTGTTTAAGTGTCTGAGAAAATCAAAGTCCATTTCACATTAAATACCTGGATTTGACTTCGGTTTTATTAAAATAATAACGTCAATTAGACCCAAACATAAAAGTTGAAGAACCTGTGATCATTGATTTAAAATCACTAAAATATATGCCAGAGGTTAAAGTGTATTATGAAATCAGACATGCGGAATCTGAGAACAAAGAAACATCAAAAAAAAACTATCACCCTTTTACAATTCTCTGTCCCAACTTCGCTCAAAACCAGTTGCAAATAAATAAAATATTTCAATTTCTTTTATGATATCATCTTACCAGTAAAACAACTTGGTTTCATAATTAAATATTTTATTCATTTATGTTAAAATATTTAGTGTTTACTACATAAGTAAGCATACTAAAGAAAAATAATTACTTGCAACAGCTGTTTTGGTCAATAAGTTTTGATAAGAAGACACTTATTGTTCCTGTTTTTTAGTTTTGCAAAATTGTCAATAAAAATTTATAAATATTTTTATTTGTTTTTGTTTGTTAAAAATGGCATGCCCCTTAAAATGTAAAATAATCAAAATGTTAACCAAGTGTTCGTTAAAAATTAGTCAACGTAATTAAAATTGTTTTGTATGTTGATGTACTATGAGTTCCATGTTACGTCATACTTGATATTTATGAAATCACAAGCTCATATCACTATTTACTGCATCACATAAAATGTAATTACTTATTGATTTAAAATCCTAGTTATTTATGGTGTGTTCTAACCTTGCACTGTATAAATTTGCTTAGCAATATTAAAGTATAAATAAATTTATTAAAGAAGGATTTGTAATGAGTGACATTCTATGACAAACATGGAACTTATAGTTTGTGAAGTATACATAAAAATGTTCAAGTAATAGGTGCTTTTTTGTACTCATAAAATTAGTGATTTTGGACTAGGAACATTTCGGAATTAAAGTACCAAATGATCTTTTCTATTCTAACAAAATTCTTCCTTTATATTAAGATGTAGCTAAAACAATATTATGGCTTGCGTATTTAAAAAGAAATAAAAAAGTGAATACCATTTCCATAAGTAATTTCTTATAACTGCTGCCATGACTAGTTTTAGTATACTGTCTTATGATCAATTCTTAAAATCTATTTATAAACATTAGACATAGCTATAACTATTTTTAAAAATTTACCAAAACATTTATATTTGATTGTTTGATTAAAATTTCAGAAATAGTATCAAGTTATGTCAATAAATTTTATATATAAGTACAACAAGCACAATAGATACATTACAATTCACAACCACAAGACTACTTTTATTTTATAGATTTATGCGAATTAGTAATAAAATATGAAAATTCTAAAGGCACTATTTCTATGCCAGATAGGCACTCAATCACAATTAACATAAGACCTAATTATAATAAATATCGACATCTATACTATTTTTTCTTAAAAATGCCTTGTAAATTTGGTGAAGGCTTTTGAAAGATTTTACTCATTCTTTGTTTCATATCTTCAACGCCTTGATTTACATTCTGTGTAAGTGTGCTGGTAACACCTTGTGAAGACTGAACTAAAGTTATATTGATTCGATTTTCTGTTTCTTTTATCATAGAGATAACAGAATCTCGATGAGGTAATAAAGAAGAATTCTCCACAACAGTCATTTCTAAGTACCTAAAACATATATTTTAAATACTGCACTAATATCAACTTTAAAATCAATACCGTAACCCAGGTAGTAAAACTGTATTAATGGTCTGTTTACTCAATGGACTATAAATAACACTAGAAAAAGCCTCCAATAATGCCAGTGCCATGTCAACTTTTCTTGTATGATTTGACATCTGACAAGTAAATGCAGACAATGATGACAGTTGCGTTAGAATAACTAAAACATATTTTACATCAAATGAGAAATAAAATTTTTATAACATACCTTCATCTCTAAAAGACGCTTTGCAACTATTTGCAACATTGCCTAAAGTTACAACAAGTTGCCTTAGTAAGCTGTGATTATCTCTGCAATTTGGATCTGATAAACATGTTTGAAGCTGCAAATATGCTTTATCATGAATTTCTTCTATAGAACAGTCCATTATTAAATTTCCTAAAGCAGGAATTGTTGCGGTTCTTACTAATCTAAAAGTTTTATAACCTGTATTAATGATTATGGCAAATACTAATGTAATATGATATTTTAAAAATTCATTAGATGTTTTAAGTGCTATTATTAATATTAAAGAAGAAAAAAGACATTAACTAAAGTTTTAACGAATTAAAACGTCTCACTTTTGTCAATGGTATTCATTAAAACTACATATCTCTCATGTAATTATTAATTTATCAATAATTCAATTCCTTTCAATTTATTTAGTTTATTCATTTATTTGGTTGCCATAAATTCAGAAATGTGACAATATCTCTCTCAAAATAAACATGGCAACAATGCATTTAGCTTCACCCATTCTAACTAATAGATGCCATCATGGAAGGTCAGGTGCATGGAAACATCTGTGTATCTTGCTTATAAAGCCAGAAGAGAAAATATGTTGCTTTAGTGGATAAAGAATTTTATTATTATTTCAAATTGTTCGAGGTAAAAATTAATTGCAAAAATGTATTCATTACTGTTTATTAAATAATATCATAAATGGATGTTTAGTATTTGTTACGATTAATATGGATTAATTGTAATAAATATAAAATAGAATTAAATAAAGCAACTATGTTCTTCTTATTGGGCCAAGCTCCATTTCTTGATCGGTCTAATAAAAAACTGATTTTTTTAGATTCAATACGATGGTCGTAGTTTTTTTCTAATTGCGGATGGAATCAAATTGTCCATGGAATACTAGTGATAGCTAAAGTAAAACATTTCAACAGGCTTTTGCATATGAAAGTGAAAGTGTATAACTAACCTTAATAGAATACCATGTATGTCCTGAAGATACTGTTTATCTTACTTAAAATTGTAAACAAAACAAATGGTGGTTTGTATCAGTCACAATTTAAATCACTCTAAATCAACCTCAATTGCAAAGAATCTAAATAGGTATTATCTTTTCGATCTCAAAATTGCTTTTTTTTAGTACATTATAAATATCATATTCATTGATTTATTTGAAGCATATTAAATTACTGGAATCCATTCTTTTTAGTAAATTATGTAGTATTGTAAAAGTTAATTAGCATTCCTATATGTAATCTAATTTTATTTAAAAAATTGTATTCATTGATCCTACATAATAAAGTTATCTTAAGCTGATTATTTGGACTACCTACTTGAGGTTGTCTCTGATTTTGTGTTATCATTAGATACTGTGGTTAATTCTGCTACAGAAATCTTGGCAACAATAATTCAAATTATTGATCTCCAGCTGTATCATTCTAAATAGGTACAGGGTAAAACAGCCAGCTTAATGACAACAGTAATAAGACCTTATTGTTTATTTATTTTTGACATAATAGGGAATGTTTAATTAAAGATCGTTAGCCAACTCATCATTTCTTATTTGTGCATATATCACTCTTGGTTTGTATTCACCAAACTATTCTTTTAGATCCGGCTCAAATTTGAAATATTCACACCTGAAAGCTAATAATTAATAGCATCTTGGTTAATAAAAATATTTGCTATATAGCCACTGATTTTTGTTGTCTACTACAAACTTCCTTTATGCCCTTTCATGCTTGCTGATGGTATTAAATTTTGATTTTACTGGTCAACATTTATGTTGAAGGTCTAGAGAGATATGTAGTTTATGTTGGAGACTATTTAAAAACAATAGCTCTAACTATTACTAATTGACCATATAGTTAGATGTCCCTTTTACATTTTTTGCATTATTTTAATGTATTAACAAAATTAGTGTGTTTTAAATAAATAAAAACTGTTTAATAGTAGTACATTTTATATATAAAACAGTTTTTATTATCTAAATGTATGGTTTAATTAAACATAACAATTAATTCATATATCTGGTAAAAACACAATTGGGCTAATTGTATAAAATTTAGTTAAAACTGTAGTTTAATTAAATCACCATAGAAAGTAACAGGATATGGAAAGATCGTCCCCAACAACACGTCCCTCTACCACTTGTCCCCCAAAACTCATATAAAAATGAAGTAAAGTCTGTTTATGTAAGGAGCCACAAAGGTTTCATATTAATTTAAACATAACTTGTACCTACCATTAAATGAATTTGGGCATTTTAGCAACTTTATATGTGAAGCTAATTCTTATTAGTGATAGTATTGTACTAAACGTACTTTTGGGTACAAGCTGCAAGCCCTTACGAGAACTTATAATATAATTTATTATTACATGATCGATTCTATCATCCACATGCAAATACATATATTAAAGTAATAAATGAATCATTGCTTCAAAAATGTACCTTGATTTTTAATTCTCGTTGGATGTTAATATTTATTACAATTCTTTTAAATTGAAAATTAAATCATTATTGAAAGATTGTTCTGACTTAATTAGAACAATAATATTTTTCATTTCATTTAGCTTGTGGTCTTAAATTATATTTTCAATATAAAATATTTATGTTAGTAAAGTTTATAAAACCTAAGATATTTAAATACAATTTTAAATAAGAATTTAGGATACCTACATATTTTAAAATAACTGGGAAAGTTATAAATTTTTACAATAGGTATCGAATAGTAAACACTTCTTTGTATTAAATTAGCGAAATAAGTGGGATATTAATTTTCCTAGAAACTGCTTGTTACGACACATTGTTAATATTTTACAATTAGCAAAACGAATAAGCCATACATATGTACAATATACCAATACTGACAAAGCAGAGGTTTAATACTTTAAACTGCATTATTTTGATTTAAGCTCAAATTGAAATATTTCAAAATAATGTTTTTGGTTAAATATGGATTTACCTAACTTGTGCTAAATCCCTCTGTGCATTCATAAACAGATATATTAGCACTGTTAGAGATGAGTATATGATTTTGCATAAGTTATACAACAGCACGGAAAATACATTAAAGAAATAATTGTTTTTGAAATCATTCCTTTTAAAAATAATTATTGTATGTATATATTAATTGAATTGAAATATCTTTGATTGTTAATATACTTTTACATAGTAGTTTTATTCAAAGTATTCTAAAGTATAAGCTTTGCAAATAACCCTAGTCATCAGGGCAAATCTTTTAAAATACAAGACAGGTATAAGTTATAATCAGCTTCCTTCTTTTTGGTTGTTGATGAGGTAAGTATCAGACTAATCCTGATTAACAGAAGCCATAAAGGAAAACATACATATATAAGTTAAAATCTCTCAGATTATATTGGGTTGGCAAATAAGTTTGTTTGGTTTTTTAATCGGAGTAGGTTTACTCATTCTGCTATCTCTTTTCCACAGCGTTCTCGCACAACGCGCTTGCGCAACTGAAAAGCGACGTTCCATCTAATCTATTTGTAAACATTTGCAAATATGGAAGAAAAGAATGTCCATTTTCGCCAGATTTTACTTTTTTATTTCAAAAAAGGCAAACGAGCTGCGGAAGCTCATAAAAAGATTTGTAATGTGTATGGGAATGATGCTTTAACAGAACGTGTGTGTCAAAAATGGTTTGCCAAATTCCGTTCAGGAGATTTTGATGTTAGTCACGCGTCCCATTCTGGTCATCCAGCAGAGATTGATTCAGCTATAATAAAAAATACCGTCGACAAAAATCCATCGTAAACAGTACAAGAGATTGCTACGACACTTAATATATCCCACACAAGTGTAGAAAACCATTTGCGTCAGTTGGGATACGTTTCTTATCTCAATGTTTGGGTGCCGTACGAATTGACCGAGGCCAACTTGACCGCTCGCATTTCCATCTGCGACACGCCGCTGAAACGCCAAGAAAACGATCCATTTTTGAAGCGGTTGGTTACGGGAGATGAAAAGTGGATCGTCTACGATAACGTAGTACGTAAAAGATCATGGGGA
>JAHWXV011106271.1:0-12639 GCA_024586415.1 Phrixothrix hirtus
ACATTCAAAACAAAATTTTAAATATCTATATACAGGGCGTACTAAATGTACTTACTAAAATTAATGTAAAATAAATTGAAGCTAAAGGTGAGACCGTGACGGTATGTATACATTGCTTCCTCCAATTCTTAGTACGAGCTATACAACTTCTCAGCCACTTCGGCGACAATCGTTCATCTGTCTAACAAAGTCGGCGTTCGAGATCCCGCCAATTATTCAAGGAAAGTGAAGGATCCCTGACGTTTACGCCTTTCCATCAACCCACACAGCGTTTTAAAGATGACTTGATAAGCTTCACGCCGGAATGGGTATATCTGGATTCATTTCGAAACCACGTCCTTTTTAAAATAATTGAACGGCGCGGTGTCGTTAAACGAAGAGGATGATCCGTCTAAAACTATGGAAGGTGTATTTGATGGTAATTAAGTTTGCTAAAAGAGCTGTTTCATTAGGAAATCTACTAGATGGCCTAGAAGAACTCTGCTACGTGCCTGTTAGATGTCAAACTTCGTTTATTGCCATTTGCAGTCATTCCGTTGAGGTCAAGTGCTGTTCTCGAATTTACTCAAAGTTATTGATGGATTTGAGCCCCTAAAACACCCTTTTCCAATAAAAATTGAATCACGGAACGTTTCTCTTTTTTACTGTATACAGAAAGTGGAGCAGCCACGATTAACCTTAAGTCAGCGATGACGAAATCCTGGGGAGCTTTGAAGTGGCTATCAACCAAGTGACGTCAAAGTGACCTAAACAGATGATAATCTGAAGAGGTCAGGTCTAATGCAACAAGCCCTTTGAGAAAGAATTTCTCAGCCTAAATTAGGATGACTTGTAGGATTACTTTTGTCATATGTGGCAGCACGTTATAGTACACACATTATTAGTAAAAGATATTTTGCTCAAGTGTGTCACTCAATTTGATCATTTGCTGATGATAACGCTTGAAGTAACAGTTTCACCAGATGAGCCCACAATTTTCGTCTTTTGGGATTGTCATATAATACTCACCTTTCATCCTCAGTTATAATTTTATACAATCCTTTCCTTTTAAATAGTAACGGCAAGAGTAATGGCGTATCATAGCGCCTGGCTTTGTATTCAATGCTTCCACTGCTCCTCAATCAGTGAGATTGAAATTGCCATGTCTAAATTTTTAATACATCTTTTCACGTTTTTTGGTCCACCCACCTTGACCCAAAACGGATCAAGTCATTTTAATAGCCTGAGTAGCATTTTCATTAAAAAAAGATGCAGTGTTTCAGATGCTTCCCTTGGACGACATCGTCATAACTAACGTTCTCAGGTTATATCGGCAATACCATCAACCATAATAGTGCTTTTTAAAGTTTAAGTTTGGCACTTTCAAATCACCAAGGGACGGGAAAAAGTTTATTTCAGAGTTATAAGACATTAAAAATAAAGGCACTAAACTTCTCATGAGTATCATCAGATCAAGCTGAAGACTGCGTGCAACCATCAATGTTAAATACGCAATTCTCTTCAGCATAAAACAACAACATTCGTTTGAATTTCGTAGGATTTTAAATACAATTTTTATGCCATGTTATTGGCGATTTTTTATTTCATTTGATCAGGTTTTTGTATTTTAAAATGTAATTGTTGGATTGTTATTCAAATTTTTTTCTTGAAAAATTTGGATGGCTGGTGGAAAAAGCATAGGTTCCTACGTTTAATTCAAAAAATGTCCACAATAGATACTTGCATTTATTTATTTTTGAATTTGAGAAGGGGTAGATCCTATCCTGTTTTGTTTAGATATTCGCTTGATTTTTTCTTCTACTTGAACATAGCCCACTTCCTTCCACTTGCCGCCTGTTTTTGTTTTTAATACAATCAAAACCTCCCGGCCTTTAATGTAATTGCTCAAAATCATCTTCGGTGCCCTTCTTCCCTTTCTTACTAACCATGGTCTCTACCTGGCTAGGCATTCTATCCATTACCTCCTACCTTTGCCTTGTATCATGCCCAAGTTTAAATATTTAAAATTAAATGATGAATATGATCTAGTAATGTTCCGAAACGTTGCCTTTCATTGAGATTGGTTTCAGTTTTAGTTTATTCATTATCTTTTTCGATAACATTATTTAAAAGTATAGTTATTGTTAGCAATACGGTTTCCGGGAACGATCCGTGTCAAACCTTAACAAAATGACAATGAGCCGCCCACTGACATTTTGTCAAAATTTGATGCGGTCTGTTACCGGAAGTGATTTTTGTTACATTGACTCTGGCTGTGAGATTGTTCCTTTTTATATTAATCTAGTTATCAATTGTCTCTAAATTGTTAAAGAGCGTTTGCAGTAAAGATTTTCCCGCCTCCCGAAGACGACATAATATGGATCTATAAGATCAATTTAGTTTTCCTTCGATTTTATTCACCATTTATTCTGATTCTGTATCCACAAAACTTTGAAACGTCATTATTAAACTAAGTAAAGGATGTGCGTGAAAATTGGAACAATAAGTAACTAAAATAGTGGTTGTCATTCCAATTTCGACTAACTTGACTTTTATAGGCTTGAAAGCCTATTTGAAAATATTCACACTTGTTTTACTCTGTGATTATAAGGCGATGACACGTTATCTTTTTGTGCCAATACTTATTCTGAACAATTTTGATTTATTCAAAACTCTTTATAACCTTCTATTTGAGTTGGGACAAAGTAAATTTCTGGCTTTGGTAAACATTACAATTTTGTAAACTCTCGATGCGATAAGTTGAGATCTTTTCGATCAATCTACGTACACAGTCATTTTGTATGGTGGCATTTTGATTAATATAGAATGGATGATGTGGACAAAAAGTTCGTACACGTAATCACCACAACTTATCTTCAAATATTCTTATACAGGAACAGGGTCACTCTCAAAGTAATGACAGAATACGCTTTACCAAACGTTTCTTACATTGCTTAAAGTATGGATGAATTTCATTCTTTGATAGGTCCTTCAGAAGCTTCATCGTTTCGCGTTTTGTTTTTCACGTCCCGAAAATGTTTACTCTGCATGATCACTTTAGAACATAAAAAAGGCGGAGATGACTAGATCGGCAAACAGCTGATATCGTTCATAGCAATACTATTTGGAAAAGTTCTTTTCTCGGCCGAGAAAAGAATTTTTTCCTATTATATGTCTTCCTTAATATTTAGTTATTATTATCTAATTTGTAATAATTTCAAAACCTAAAACTCACTTCTTCAAGTAATAATATTGTTTTAGGTGAGAAATTCACGCATGTAAGCGTTTAAAACCGTAGACATAAAACTCAGATTTATCTATCTCATCCACTTAAACAAATTTGTCGTGCACCATTTCACAACTATTAAAAGGATTTTTGTGCGCTTTTTTGCTATACAGCCCATCACACTTCTTCCATTCCTCATTTTTTGTTTCTAGTTCATATTCGTAATTTCAGGCTTCATTCTCAGTTACCACTCTTTCGAGACAATTCCAATGCTCTGCACTCTCTGTTCAGCTTTTTCAACAAACAGCACGACGTTTTTGCACCTCGGTCAAAACTTTAGGAACAATTTTTGCACACGGCCTCTGTGTGCTCAAACCTTCTTTTAAAACTGTTTGAACGATATATTTACTGATTCTAAGATTCTAAGTTGAGCAGCAATTATTTTAGTAGTAATACAGCAGTCTTACAGAACGGAATTGTAAATGCGTTAAATGTTCTCATTAACATGTGATGTTGCCGAGCGTCCCTCTCCTGCATTGCCTTTGCCATTTTCCCACCCTGCTCTAAAACGACTCACTCATTTAAACACCGTCCTATGCTTCATATGAAATATACTAAGAAATAAGTGAGATACGAAGATCGTAGTAGGCGCCTTCAAAAGTTTATTTAGCTAGCAACAAAGTGTTACCTGGCAGATTTAATAAATATTAGTTAATATTTGCGTCAACTGCACAGTTAAATTCAGTTAAGTGTCGTTAGCGATGAATATTGATAGTGAACATTTTAGAGCAACGATTTGATACGATTTCATGGTCGATCTAAGTGAAACTGAATTAATTTTTCATCCCTTACAACAGTTTTCCGCTGGTTTTCTCAACGTAAGCACGGCCTTTTTTCGTTAAAAAGAATAACTTCAGTTACTCGAGAAAACTTGAAAGATATGAAAAACGTTGATTGAAGATCCAAAAATGACAAATATATTGAAGAGAACCTCAAGATTTCATCAGCGACAATTAATAAAATTATACATCAACACCTTCGCGCCAGAAAACTTAGTTCTCGTTGGGTGCTTCATTCTTTCACTGAGGTTTACGTGTCATGGTGCAAAGATATTTTCGCCGAGTTTAACAATAGGAAATGACGAAAAACTTTTTATCTTATCATAGAAGATTTCAGTCTATTACTACAACTCGCAAGCAAAACTCCAGTCGAAAATCTAAGTGTGAAATGCTTTTGTTTCCGCTTTGGAGGGCATTCATAAAGAATATTTCTGTGAATATTTTAAATATTGGTTTTGGCGTATGACGGTATGTATAGAAGCCGGCGGAGAGTACTTGGAAAAATTGTAATTAAAATATTAAATATATCTTCGTTTTTCCTAGCGACCCTTGAAGTAAACACCGCATGCATACATTTCATACATTTTTGTCCAATTCTTCCCAAGTTTTACAAGAAATTTGATTCTTTGTTCTGCTAAACCTTATGTTCCATTTCGACAGTGCAACAAAAATACTTTCATAATTATTGAAACAAAAAGCTGCATACGCACTTGTAGTGAAAGTCTATGGAAACTTCTAGCATTGCCATATTGGCAGAAAAGATTCAGTACACGGAAATTTTGTCTACATCTCATTTATAAATCTTTGTAGTATATTTCAACATAAACTGACTTCTAATATTTCAAAACTAATAATTATACACAGATACCCGAAATTTAACGTGCACAATCTTTAGATAGCCATGCTGTTCTGCCCATTTTTAATAGTTGAAACTATCTCAAACAGTTTTATATTGGTATCGGATTCGTCAACACTAACACTCACATCAGTAACAAAGAACACAAGGTGCATTTATTTTGTACGAATCCACTTTCTTATCAACGGTAACTATTTTGCACAATTGAAATTGATGAAGACTTTTAAAGTCTCTCCGTAGACATCTCAACCAGATTTACCAAAGCAAAATGCCGCAAGTCTTAAGTCATGATGAACATGAAATTGAGTAGAAATTAACGCTCAGACTACAGTATTTGCTCATTCTGAAACTAAGTTGTCTTTGCTTCCTTTATTATTGTTGGTGTATCACTGTAAAAGTTCCAGAATTATTGAGGAAAGCTGTCAAACAACGATCGTTATCGAGTGGTACAATAAAATCAGTAAGCAGAGAATCACATCCATAGAGAAATTATCAAACTTTGACGGCCGTGTAGAGAAAGAAAGGACACATTACTTAATGATAAGGACAGATGTCAATAATGTTTTTCCCAACCTGTAAGGACGGATATGTCCTTTAGACATATATTCATTAGGAGGAATGCCTTTACTATCCTAAAATTACTGATTTACCTTGAGGTTACTGCAGTTTTAAATTTTACCTTGGACAAAGTGGTTTACGTATTTTTCGCTTCAAAGACTTTGACTAAACACTAAGTTATGCAGTTTTGAATTCTGTGGCAACGGTAGAAGTTTTGATTTGATGATTGCATCCATTTCAGCTTTTGCCGTCTCTGCAGATCTTCCTTGTATATGATTTGAGCAAAGTTGTAAAAGAAGGTTCTTTATACTTTTACGTAAGGCATGTCAGGTTCCGGTACTTCAATGTCGAAACACCCATTTACCTAAAATTTTCAGTAAAAGGAAGGATATTAAGTCAAAATTTGAGAATACTCGATATTATTTCCTTAAATGGCAAAAAATATATGGGGACTAGATATCAATAAGGAAAAACCTGATACAAGAACAATTACTTTCCTAATTGGGGTTGGGCCACCGTGGATGTCTAAGATAATCTGCATCTTCCTGAGAATGAACAAAAATAAGGGAATCTTATCTCATTTGTTATATAAAACTTGTTATGCTCCAAAACAAACCAAACGTGCTTTATGATATTTCGGTCAAGCGACTTTGGAAGCTGGATAAGATGTCTCTAGCATGCGTAAAAAACCATCTTGGTAAATAGAATTTCTTTCAGCGAACAATGTCTGCACAGCAGGATGGATATTTATACAGTACTCATCAGTGAGTAAACTTTACATGATGATAATGGGACCGGTAGAATAGCTTGATATGGCTGTCCAAATTATGACCGTAACTTCACCATGTTTCATCTTGGTAGGAAACAGTCTTGGCCATAAGCTTGAATCGATGTTCTCTAGTTGAAAACTCGTTTTGTGTTTGGAAATAGTGTAAAAGACGATTTATCAGACCAGATGACATTCTTCCAACGATCAGTAGTCCACGCATTCTGAGCACTCTAAGATTATCTCCGTGTTTTGACATTCATTTCGTTTACAAGTTCGCCCATAAATCAACATAAGATTGAAGTCACTTGTTTTCTTATTCTTGCTGAAAAGCGTCTTCAATGTTTTTCTGTCTGTCACTTAGTTTACACTTTCATCCACGCTCGTGTTTATCTGACGAGGATTTTTCGAAAATACTTCGAATGCAACGATACAACGAATAAGCTAGTATTTTAGTTACAAATGCACTCGTTAAATGGTCACCATCAATTAGTCCCTTTTTAAAACTGGAAGCTTGGACATAATTCACTAATAACTACACAAAACAAAGTCAAATCAAGTGAAATATCTACCGGTTCGACGCGGTTCCCCGCTTAGGCGAATCACAAACAACCGTGCAGTTCCATCTTTATTCAAGTCGAAGATACACGTTCATTTTGCACACGGTGTTGGCTTGTTGTTTTCATATTTTTGTCCACCCCCTATAGTTATAAGGCATATTAAATATGTTGACGCTCTAAAAGTGATTTAGAGAGAACGAGAGAAATTCTTGTTCGTGTGTGATAATAGCATTAGTAATTTTTTTAATTTATTTGAAATAAATTGTCGCGTAACTTTTTGAACACGCCTCGTAGAGTAGCGCTCTTAAAAACTTGTGCCCACAAGTTTTCAAAACCGTTTATAAACATATGTATTAGATAGACTCACCATTTATCCACCTATTTTTTGTTTTAAACAACACGATACTTCTTAGAATTACCGTATTTCAAAAACAATGCATGTATATGTTATGTGAATATTACACCGACTTATCAATAATTGATGAGTACAACATTGAAGTATGATACGCAATCTGCACTTACAAAGATAAACAAAGATAACTGAGGAATCTCTACCTTTAAGTAAATCAATCAATAAAGCATACCATTTTTTTTTAAACATATCTAAGGACCTAGTCACTTTGCCGACATATTTGAAAAGGTACTACGTGTTATATACCACTTTTTTGTGTGCGATCAAAATTTATTGATACGCCCCGGAATCGAAATTTCATACACTAGATGCCTCTGATTGAACAAAATTCGTAATTTCCGGTGGTTACCGAAGATGTCGCTAAGGCGGGCTTTTTCAAAGCTTTGTTAAAGCGGGGACACCACGCGTTTGAGTTCTTTAAACATAAAGTGGGGGTAACAATTGAATTAACGCATATATAGAAAAGCATCTTTAATTTATACGTAAACGCTGTGTTATTCGATTCAATTCATAAGTGCTTCTGTGTTGCATTTTGCATATTTTTCGTGCCGCGTATTTTTACCTTGTTTATGTGTACATGGAGCACATCCAACGAAGACTAAGGTAAAATTTGTTTATAATGCAGTTTTTGCAAAAATATAATAACGGAGAGTGCGTGCCTAAAATAGATCACGTCTAAAACTATTTCAAGTGCACCTACATATATATGTACATATAAAAGAATTGAACGCATATACAACTAATATGGTAACCTTAACCTCTAGTGATTTTATAAACAAATTTTGGCAATCACTTTGAAAAGTTATTTTACGATTATGCATACGATGAAAACATGAAATGCTGCCAACTCGTGACATGTTTTAGATAAAAAATATTTAATAACTTTATTTATTATTTTTATAGAAGAAAATACGTAAAAACACTTTCAAACCAAACTCAAATTGCATTTTTCCATATTTCAGTATTCAAGAAAATGAAAAGGCGATCATAGAACAAAGAAAGCAAGAAGAAATATTTAAGGAAATCATTGTTAGTACCCATTCTCTAAGTTATTACGAAGAGCAAAGATTTAAAACACTTTTACCGCAAGTGAGTCCTTAACGTAAACTTTTGACAAGTAACAAAATAATACTTTTATTTACAGATCGTTGCGGCTATTTTTGCTGCGTCTTTCAATATTGTTTATGGTATTTCCCTGGCTTACTCAGCCATTCTTATCCCACAGCTGACCGAAGCGCAAAATAAAACCAATGGCTCTGATCCTGATATCATCTATGTAACGGAAAGTGATAATTCATGGATTGGTAAGTAATAAACAAAATTTATTTTTATCCAAAAATCCCGAGCATAGAAAATGTTTTTCAGAAATTCTTTTTTTGCAAAATACAACACAAGAAGTAAAGGTTTCTATTTTTTACTGACGTTTTTTTATTTTTTCATAACGATTATTTGAAACTACAACGCAATTGACACCCCAGTTTCGTTAAAAATTCTTATTTGGATTCTTATAATATCCCAAAGAAGTCTACCAAATTGATTGGTTAATTAACATAAAAAATTATTTTATATCCAAAGATGTTAAAATCGGTGTAGGTTTTGAACGCCTAGAATAATCAGACCTAAGAATAATTTACTTAGTCTTTGACTAAATATATAGGGTGTTACAAAATAACGTGCATTTCTTTAAGGGGGTGGATCTTGAGGACTTGTAGAATGCTAAAGAATAATAAACAGACTTTTTAAATATTTAAATTTTTCCTTAATATACTATAAACTTAATACAAAGTCCCTGTATATGTTTGTGGTAATAAAAATGAACGACTACCAAAAAGGTAATGTAGTAAATAATAAACGGACTGTTGAATTCGAGCATTAAATTTCTCTCGGTCTGTTATTTTTGTGACAAGTCACTACAACATCAATTCGATTTGTATCTGCATTTTGCATTTGCTATAAACTGCTACTTTTCGGGTTTTCCCATAAAAACCTCTTTGTATTAAAACGTAATGTTTATAGACGTAGTGTAAAATATATGCACTTTGTGTAATTTGTAATGATAAAGTATTGAAACTCCATTCAAAATAAGTTCTCCTCTAAATGTACTCCTTCAATTTTGAGAATCGTTTATTAAACAATTTTTAAAATTTAATAACAACTTTAATTGAATTCCAACAATTTACTATTACAATTGTTAAAAAATTAAACTTCTATAATTTAACAAGAAATCATTTAACGTTTGCTAAATTATATCATTTAGGTTTTTGGTATATTAGAAATGCATAATACTAGAAACGAGTATATATGGTTGAAATCTCACAAACTACTCATTAAGGAAATGCACGTTTATAAAATAAATACTAGTGAGACTTACCATGATATTTTAATTATACGAGGGCTATTTAATTGAATATAATTTCTAAAACTACGTCAGTATATTTCTGTGATCAAATCAATTCTCAAGTTCATGTTATTTTGTAAAACCTTGAATTTCTAATTAGTACTGAAGTTAAAGTGCCATGATCATACTTTACTTCAAAAATATGAATTTCTTACAGTTATAGTTTCGAAAGTAGTAGGATTTACGTGAGTATGCACAAAATTTTCTGTAAAATATACTTGTAGAATAGCAAGCACTTAATATATAACAAGAAGAAAACGGAAGAAACCACAAAAATAAGCGTCGAAATGATAATAAAAGTTACACTACTTCGGCCAATCGGGGAGTAAATATATGCGGGAAAAGATTGCGTAGTATGTTGTTCGAAATAATGTTGTTTTTTATCATCATATACATTTTTATTTTTCGTTTTTTAAAAAAATAAAATCCAATTTGCTATATATATATACAAATGAAAAAGCAGGTAAACATAACAATACAAATAATTCTAGAATTGTTAGCTGTGTTCAAAAAAAGCTAATATTAAAAGAAGCACAGCGAGTATTTAAAAATTTCGAAATAGTGAAACGCGTTGCTGATAATCTTTTAAAGATAAATCGAAACAAGTTTTACAAATGGTCATCAGAAATCCTCCACCACCATAGATCTCATCAGTTCGAAACCTCCAATTTGATCATCTAGTGATAAATCTATAAAACAACCATCAAAAATTGCCCAAGAACTGAACGCAAATGAATGACAATAACGTATAGATATTTGTACAAAATTACCGCATGACGATTATGTTTTGAGACGAATTATTACTTCTGATTTACAGGGGTACAGGGATATATTACAAAAATCCTTATTGTTATAGACCAGCGTTTCTTAATCTTTTTGATGGCTATTTTTATCGTCGACCCCCTGTTTTATTTCAATAACATATTTTTAATGCAACATGCTAAAAACGCACGTTACGCGGAATCTTGAGTGATTTCCACGGAACCTCAATTTAAGAAACGCTGTCATAGATAATGGCGGAGTTCTTAGATAAAGACCGATTTCAGTACCAAATAAAGAATGTTTTGAAAAAAACGTAATGTTTAGTGTTTAGTAGAACATCTTTGGTATAATCGACTTGGAATTAATTTCAAGTAGTCGTGATATTAATTCACCAGATAGAGCGTAGACAGTAACCACGGCATTCATGTACAGAAATCAAATGTTTTTGCTTCATGACAACGCAAAATGGCATACTTCACTTATGGCTCAAGAAAAAATTATTGAGCTCGGATGCAATATTTTTCTCAGCCAGCGTCTGGTTCTGATGTTACTTCTGTTAAATGGAACATTTTGTTAGATGTAAAACTTTTAGAGTACCATATTAATAATTTGATTCTGAAGAAACTGGCATCATAGATGACCAAAAAATGGCCAGAGGTTGTGAATTTATAATTTCTGTGATAAATTTTGCCAAAAAGTGACATTTTTGAAATATCTATTGAAACAGCAGGCATCTGTAAATGTAATTTTCACATGTTTTTATAAGGACACAGTTGTTTACTTAATAAAATTTGTACGTGAGTTTAAAAATAAATTTTAACAACAAAATTGAAAGCTTCTGTTTATACCGGATACCCGAAAAGTCGGTTTGCCGATTTTCTTTTAAAATAACAAACATCAGATATGTGAAAAAGATATTTTATTATAAAAATATGTAGAAATATTAGTGATAATTCACAAAATGATGTCCCCCAACAGAACCCCACCGGATTAGTTCTTTGTTAATATTCATACCATCAAAATCATTCTTAATTAACAACTTTAAGCGGTCAATATTAATAGGTTTCTTTGAAAACGCGTTATTTCTTTATAATACTCTACGTAAAATATTACACAGGGTTATGTCACAGACCTTGGTGGTCAATTCCACATTCCTCGACGACCAATTCATTCAACAAAAGCTGCTTCCAAGAACTCCCGCGTAATATTTGCCTAGTGTGATGGTGAGCCATCCTGCTGTCAAATTATCCCAATACCCTCACATAATGGGCTATTATGTAATGCGGGAATAATACTTCCTCCTAGCATGTCCAGATAGCTATCGCTAGTAATAGTGCTTTCAAAAAGATATGGTCTTATAAGACCACCATACCAAATACCACCCCATACACAAACCCCAGGAATATCTATTCTTGGCTTATTATATCACATGACCATTTAATTTAAATGCTGCTTCATGAGTCCACAAAATTCTCGAGCAAAATTGCGACTCATGTACTATTCGCATTAATATCATTTCGCAGAATTGTACTCTATGGTCATAATCATCTTCATGCAAGGCATAAAGCAATCGCGGTCGATATGGTTTAAGCTTTAAACTTTTTAGTAATCGTTGCAGACTTGACTCGGTAATATCCAATGATCCTTTTCCTTGGCTCTTACAAGAGTTTTCGACAACACTTTGTACTACTATTTGCAAATTATGTTCAGTCTGTGCGGTTCTAGTCCGACCAGACTTTGGGCCATTTCAAATACCTCATGTCGCACCAATTCTTTAGTAAGCTTCCAAAGATACTGTTTTTTTGGAGATAGCAACCGTCTACATCTAAAACAATTATATTAAAGTAGCAAATGGAAAACGGAGACATTGTATTGGTAAACCTATTTTTAGTCCTAGTAAAGATTCCATGAAACACAAGGGTTATCATTTTGAGAAATATCGCTAATATTTGTTCATTAATACATGTTTTTTCACGTATTTGATGGTTGTAGGACACCCCGTATATTATTAAAAAGTTTAAATTTGGAAGTGCTGCTCCAAACTTGACTGATGAATGAATTGTTTAAATTAATTTTTTGGAGCGAAAATATTCTATATAATCTTGCCTTCTGTACAAATCTATAAAGCAGGGTGGCGACAGACCTGGAAAACCGGAAAAACCGGGAATACTCAGGGAAATGTCAGGTACAGGGAAAAATCAGGGAATTGTCAGAGAAATTAAGAAACATCATAAAAACTCAGGGAATTTGCTCGAGAACCATTTAAATTTTCTTAAGTAACGG